>KN716163.1:426848-436907 GCA_000816705.1 Dictyocaulus viviparus | reverse complement strand
CGTGACAATCACAACAAGCCACCTAGAACTTCAAGAAAACTCCACAAAACAAGTAGAAAAGTGACATTACTGAACAATATTTCTTTATGTTCTTAGTGACATATACAGAAATTCAAGCGAAAATTCTCAAGAGCTGTGGTAATAAACGAAGTAACGTGTTGAAATAGTATGTTCAAATTGAAGCAGATACCACTACAATTCTGCTTACGCCAAAAAACATCTTGTGAACAATCCATTACACATTACTATAGCATTATTTGAATGTAACATTATTTTAGTCAGCACTTTTTGCATTTTATGTGAGCATCACCAAGGCATAGTTGTGCCTGAACAATCACTATTAAACTCACTTGTCGAGTTGAATAACCAGGATTTGTAAATCCACCATGAACTTTCCTCATATGACTGGCTCGTGTTGATCGAGATATACCACGCCATGAGCAATGTGGCACATGACATACATATTTTCCGTCTGCTACATATCCACCCTACGTTGAGAAACTCTCTATCGCTTATAGAATATGGCAATAAAAAGTAAGCTTAAATTACAGTGATCAATTACAAGCAATTTTACTCCGTAATTTTTATATAATAGAGAAATAAAAACCATAAATGTAATGCGTGAAAACAAGAATTACTCACAATTGGTGCCTTTTTCTTTGGTGGTACGTAATCTGGATGTACACTTCTAACGTGTTGTGAGCGTGAGGCTCTAATTTGGAGAATTAATAGTGAAGAGGAAACGTAAAGATAAAGGTTTAAGCAACATACCGATAACTACCACGCCATCCACATCCTTCAACAGGACACGAAAATGGTGGAACAAATGTTTTTGGATCGATGTAAATCCCATCCTTAGTGATGCGCTTAAAGCGATACGTTAATTTCGTCAAATTACCAGATATATAGAAAACAGTTAAAAAGACGTAGCAGTTGTGGTGCCCTACGCTATGATACGCATATGCGGAACAGTGTATCTGGTTTGTAGTGGCCACAGGCCTAACCAACATGCCATTCTTTTCAGGTTTGATAAGTTGGTGATGAGCAGCACTTAGTGAAGAGTGGTCAAGTCATTTTATGGACTAGGCTAACATCTAATCATTTCCACGATATCACGTGGATTGCTAACCAGGCAACAGAGATTGAGCAACGCCAAAAGATATTTTATTTTTAGATTTCAATCTCCAAACCTGTAGAATATATCGCGGAGGCATGACCCAGTCTTTATGACACCATTTCATATGGTCACATCGGAGCGATCGATATGCCCCTCTCCAATCACAGTCTGGCATATAGCATCTATACTTTCCAGTTGGATCACTCACTCGAACTTTAGAATGTTCAGCAGGTTCCTGAAGACTGGTTTCAAGCACGTGATAAAAAATAATAAGAAAGAACACCATTACAAATAATTCAACGGGAAGTGAATCAAGTAATCAGTTCCTTTGTCGCTTAAATAGACAACTAGTAAATCTATTATGATACGTTTAAGAACTAGTGGGTAGCAAATGCTACATCTTCTACGCAGGAGCATGTTCGAAAAACACATTAGTGGTGGCAATTGATATACAATGTAAAGGAAGGAATAATATATATAAAGCCTATACTAACTACATATCCAATTATTAAAACTCACACTACCAGGTGGATTTCTAGGCCGACCTCGTTTACGAGTTATATGAGGTGATGAACGAAAATCACTTTCAAACTTGACATCAGAGTAAACCTAAACATAAAGTAAAATTTTATAGAAAAGACAAAAACTTAGAATAATGCTACTGACTACTACTATATGAATGGTAAGAAATAAGCATTTGAACTACTTAATTCGTCAGCTTTGTAGTGAGACTTGTACTGAGAAAGACCATAAGTCTCGTCTTCGACATCAAGATCATAACTTTCATCTGCTTCGGAGAAAGCATCACTAGAATCCACGTGATAGTCTTCTAGATTTCTCATCCTTCCACTAGTTATGTGAGCAACTTCACCAGGAAAATCCGAAATCCGATCAATCTGTTGAAAATTAAGAAAAATCTATATGTCCGTGATGAAATAAGCAATTAATGGATAATGAGCACCTCACCTCAGCCTCTACTTTGATAGGTGATGTGAGGCCTTTCGATGTAGTAGGCTGTGAAGTAACCTTCCGTACTCCGTAATCACCAGGCACCTAGTAGAAAATTATTTAGATGGAATTCATTTATGATAAACGAGACAAAAATTTCAAACTTTATATTGATTATTTCTCAACGAATTGTCCTCCATAATGTCTCGGGTAGTGCTCTGGTACGCACATTTTGCATGGTCCACTCTCATGTGGTAATTACGTTCTGAACGACTTTCACTCCTATAGTCACACTTGGGCACTGGACATGGATAGATATGTGCACCGTCATCACTGAAATGGATTGATATCTAACTTGTTTGTGGATATCATAGAATACCTTTCTGAGAAAAAACTCTATCTTGATAGGAACATTATATTCGTAAAAAGAAATCGACATACTCTATTGGTAGAGCTCCCCGTGCTAAACGAGTACGTCTTTCTGGTATTTGATCCGATGCTGGTGCTGTCTGAATGAACAAATTACTCAAAGACAACATAGCTTTCTCAAAAAAAGTAGAAGTTACAAAAGCATCTGTTTAATTTTAAAAAATTAGAAAGCGAAAGAGAAGGACGAAAAACACTAACATTCACAGAAATTTCGACTTCAGCACTTATTAATTGATCTAGTGCAAAATGTGTGGTCTTATTCACATATTCACAAAGACTGAAACTTACAGATTGACTAGACGTTGAATCACGATTTGACTTTCGAGATCGTCCATTCTTTTTGGACGTACCTCCTGAATGACCAATAAAGCTTTAAAGTTAAATTTTTTTACGAGTTATTATTTCAAAACAATATAAACATGTTGTGCTAAATTACGAATATATTTATACGTTCTCACCGATGTTCTCTGGAGCGTCGTTCATGGAGACGTCATTTTTCCTAGTAACATTAACGTTGTGTAACATCGGTCTAAACGTTGGATAATATTCATTCATTTTTTTTCGGAACTATTCGCGGTAAGTTGTTAAGTGTTAACTCTAGACAAATTGATATACAACGGAGTTAACGATTGCCAGTATTGATATTTTAAGTCAACTTCTTTTTATTTAGTTTCAATTTACGTTTTCTGAAAAGATGTTAATGTTCTCTAATATACGAATTCCTAAGTCTAAACACGATATTTTAAACTGCATTTGTCGTTTTATACAGATAAAATATAGAAATGCGATTGCTACATTGTGCAATCTGAATATGGTCCGCATTCTCACTAATTGTTTTCATAACCTACAGTATGCTTGTAGCAACTAGAGTTTCTGTTTTGAGACGTTTTCAATTCGTTTTTAACCTTTAGAGTTGTTATTGTAATTTTTATTCATATGAAAATTATTAACTAATCAAATGATACCTTTGATAGTATTTGAATCTGCTTGGAATCAGGTTAACATAAAAATCTGTATTTTCGTCCATACATGTCTGCCTAAGAAAGTGGCCCATTTCTTTATATGCAAGATGCATTTTTAATATGCTTGTATTTTTAGATTTTCGAATGAATTCATTGTGCTTTTTAACATCGAAACTTTCTATTTCGTTTTTCCCTTCTCGAGCAATCAGCTCAACTTCGACGTTGTACTCGGTATTCATGAAAAAACAAAGAAAATTGATCCAGAAGTGAGTAATTTTAAGTTTATCTTCTGTGTTATCCAGACTTATATGTTTTCGTAAATAAATGAAATTCAAGGAACGGACTACTTTGTAGAATAGCTTTTTTTTTCGGATAGCGAAACTAAGGGAGATGCGCAAAAGGAGACGTCTTGAAAAGGAAATTAGACAAATGTTGAAGCACAGCAAGAAACCAAAGCCGGTGGACGAATTATTACTTGACGTCAAATCGGCAAAAAATAAAGTGTTAGTTATCCGAACATTTGTCCTGTCTATTTCGAGCTAATATTTTACTATAACTCCCAGGAGTTTCTGAAAAGCATTAGCATATTTGCCGAACATAGGTCTTATTTCTTAGTAAACTTTATTAATTGCTATTTATGATATTTCTGTAGAACAAATGTTGCAGGGAACGTTACAGGGAAAATGTCGTTTTAACAGAAGACCAAATTGACGAGCGTGCGATTGCTTTAAAGGTGTGTTCCTTTTGCTTAATATCCGACTCATTTATGAAAGATCTTTCAGCTATAAAACTCTATTCTTCTTATCGTTCTGACGACTTGCCGTATCAGTTTATACAATATTCAGCACACTATTGGTTTTTAAACAAAAACTATAAAGCATGCTGTGTGAGAGAAAAAATCTTCATAAACAGAGTTGAAAACAATGAGTTTCACAAGTCATGGGCCTACCGTAGCTATATTTTCAAATTGGTGCGTGAATTATCGTGAACGACACACTACGCATAATAAGTTTTTATTTTCTATGTCACTTATACTTTAGGATTACAATCGCAGTCGCAATGAGTTACAAAGGATTGATGATAAGTGGATTCGTAGAGCAATCAATGCTCAGAGGAAGGCTTTACGTGAGCTGAAACTTATAGACCCGATTTTATACCAAAAAGTACGTTTTCTGCTTTTCGCTTGTTACTTTCACTCTATACTCGGAATGCGTCAAGTATTATTTAAATTAAACAAGTTGACTTTTATTTCTCAAGCAGATATGTTGTTACCGGACGTTAGTACAATACGAAAACTGCTTTGTTAAAAGTTTTGGCATTTAGAAATAGGTCAAATTTCCTACCTGTGTTTTACCTTGTTCTTTATTTTTTTTAATTTTCTACTTTTTCTGTTAGAATGGAACTACACATATAGTTAATCACTTTAGGTTTATCATAATATTTTTTTAGTCATTAAGCGACTACTTCTAATAGAACAAATCGTATCACTGATTTTTGTGCAGTGCCATTTTTAGTATTTTTTTATTCCTACGAGTTTGTTATTCAATGTAACAATATTCTACTTATGGTTGTTTATTGCAAGTCATCCAAAATGCATTCATTGAGTTTCATACATTGCTGTCATCATTGAGTCATTGTCAAATTTTCATTAAATCAAAGAATAGATCTGATTTGTTCTGGTCTGTGACGTTAACAAAGGGTGTCATAGTATACAGTCTTCTCGTAAACTCATCGTTATTTCATCACTGATTTGAGTCCGAACTTGGGATTACCTCTTCCACTTGTGTGATACGGAACTCAGTGGATGGCTATTTGTTGTCTTGGATTTGTCTTTTGTAGTTTGAAGCAGCCTAATGTCATTTTTTAAATACATAACCATTAAGTTGTTTGAGAAAATTATAAATTCTTCCTGTGAGTAATAAGTCTGAAGTTCACAATCTAAAGTTTATTGATAAATCACTATTATTATTACTAATTATTATTATTATTATTAGATTTACTTAACCACTGGACACGAATTAAATGACCACTGGGCTCATATGTCAATCTAATGATCACAGTTTACAGGCTGTGGAGCCAGTTGATGGACCCTTGCATATTGTTTTACATGGTCCTTCGCTTACACCACCAATTGACGGCTACCAATCTCCAGATGGAGATTACATAGATACAACTAGAACATGGACCTGATTTACACCTGTGTATTCGCAAGCTTTACGTGTTTTTACGCCATGTTACCATTTTGATGTATATAATTAATGCCACTAGGTTTTTTATATTATTTTATGGAGATGATTTGTATTGTTGATATACTTTGATTAAAATAAATATTAGTACAAAGAGAAGCAACGGAGTTTGTTTGCTCACCAACCGTTTGTCACCCTCACAAATATTCTAGGTGATTTTGCTATTGTTCAAGTTTGCAGTATGTTATTGAGAGATGTTCTAGAAGTACATAGATATTTATTTTAGATGACGATTATGTAAACCATAGCTTGATTGAAGGCAACACACAAGATCAAAAAAAATCTATAAACCTTCAGTTCTAAACTAGATGGTGTATACTTAGCATCAGATTTACGGATCTAGTATGCTGCTTCATCTCCTGATAACAAGCGAGTTATCAGTTTTTTCTTGTAATTTTGCATACAAGTATAAGCCTAAAATGAACTTTGGCATCGATCAATCCCTGAGGCGGGTGCACCTATGCATTTGTGTTTAGATGGAAGTTGAACCACTGTTAAATTAGTTAGGTTGACCAATTCGGATGAACTCTTCAAATCAACAGTATCCTAGAAGTTTATTTAAGAAAACGAAGAAATAAAAACATAACGGTGGAAAACGTGGTCGAAATCATTAGAGGTGAGTTCGGCATATAATTACATTTTGTTACCTTTATCATATTTAAAATAGAAACAAAAGTTCGCTATTGGATCCACATGGAATCGATTCTACTTCTATATAAGCTAAATTTTTTTCTACATAGACTCTGAATTTTATGTAAATAATATTACAGAGTCACTATCCTTCGGCAGTTTATAATGGTTGATTTTCACATTGCATGAATTCTTTGTTCGAGTTTTGTGAGTTCGTCAGCGATAACTCCCGGAAGATCAGATCCAACCTAAAATCACAATTTATTTGTTCGAAGAGAGTCCGAAAACATCAAAAGGAAAATTTATTAAAAAAATATAAAACAATATTTCCAGGGGTTGATAGAAATAAAGCATAATAAACAAGAATGTAAACATGAAAGTTGTTTGACTATGTGAAATTGTGTTTTACTTCCTCAATAATTCTTATTATACGAGAAGTAATAAGCATTTATTGTCTAACTGTGACCTAAAATCTTGAAAACGCTTGATTCATATCATGGTAATTACCTGACTATCAAGGAAGTGTCGGCTTTCATCAATATCTTCTTCCCAGTAATGTTTAGGAATAGACATGAGCTCGGTCCAGTCGATACGAGGAAGGCCTTCTAGATTTATGCTACCTCGTTTTGGCACGTACCCAATCGGTGTTTCTTCCTATAAGGTAAAAATATTCCTGCTGAGTGTAATGAGTGTGATATTCAAAAGCATACAATTACATTACATATCTAGTGAATGATAGCTACACTAATACGTACTAAATCGAGAAAACTCACAGCAATACCCTCAACGCCACTGACTCTTCGTAGAATCCAATCCAATACGCGAATATTGTCACCATAACCAGGCCACAAAAATTTATGGTCCTTTGACTCACGGAACCAGTTCACATGGAATATTTTTGGTGGCTATAATATAATTAGTAACTTAATAACGGCATCTCGTTTCTATTGAAAAATACAAGTGTTCAGAATATAGAATCGCACCTTGTGTGGAGCTTTTCCAAGATCAATCCAATGTTGTAGATACTTGCCGAAATTGTAGCCCATGAATGGACGCATCGCCATTGGATCATGCATTACCTAAAATCATGTTAGAATATATTTACCAGAAATGCAATGCATATTCAAAGAAGAACAGAAAAGATAGAAACAGAAAAAGAATAAAAGCTAACAGCTAAAAGGTCTCTATTCTTACCGTAATAAGATGTGAATTGCAACATAATATGTCATCATTATAGTCATAACACTTATTTAATCCTTACAGTATTTTTGTTTTCAATCAACTATGAAGGGTTATAATGATGTTGAGTTACTCACAAAACTTAGAACTTTTGGCGGGTTTCAAACCCGGACCTACATATGTCCGGCCTGCTGGGCAACCGATCGAACCACCTAGATTCTGGTACTGCAGCTATTTTTGCATTACTTGGATTTCAAACGACTACTTATTTTCTGACTAGGATATTCTCACTGAGATTTGTTATTTCTGTTCTGAACACACTTTCATTTTAGAAGAAATTGGATAGATCCGTTCTGTGAAATTTCAGATTTTCTTTGACTTCTCAGAATTCTCAAGATCACTGTTATATTTGCCGATTTATTATTAACACCTTCTGTGTTATGTATGTCTATGTCAGCTTTTCCGAACCTATTTTCAGATAATAGAATCACGAGCTTGGTTGTGTTAGAAAAAAACCATTCTCTCAGGTTGTTACCGTACAATAATTATAAATGGAGCATTGTTTTCCTATGCATATAAAATTCAAATGACAGCAATTCATATAAAAATAGGATCTAGTAAAGATTATATGCTAATATTCAGATATTTGGTGATCGTTGCTTGAAATGCTAAGCTTAAAATTTCTCATATGAAAAACTAACCTGTTTCCCAGTATGTTCTGCAGCAGCCGTTGCTTCCGATTTCACAAGTGCTCCGACCAAAATTCCATGCTCCCATGAGAAACTTTCGAACACCTACAAAATCGGTGTAAGTAATTTCTCACATTAATATTCATTAAAATAGCAAGATGTGTGGTATAATGAGGCAATATCGATCGGATTGAGTACGCTTTTGTTTGCTTATTAGCCCACTGGATGTATTACTTCTGAAAATTCAACATAATTAGCATCTCATTAGTCGGTTGTGCTGATTAGTAATTTGTTACCATTATGTTCACAACTGTTACAATTCAAAGGTTTCTTTAATATTCACCGATTGAAATCACTGAAAACACTCACCAATGGTACTCCTTCTGGTCGTCGACCTCCAAAAATAATGGCATCTATTGGTACTCCCTCTGGTGCTTCCCATTTTGGATGAATGATTGGACATTGTGCAGCAGGTGCCGTAAAGCGAGAATTCGGATGAGCAGCTTTTCCTGAAAAAATATGGTATTCAAATAGAATTTACTTCTCCTAGCTTTGTATTCGAAGCCAGTAGAGACTTTTCGAATCGAATTTGTGTAATGCGATTGCGTAAATTGTATTCAGCTATTCCGAAACAATTGCTCGTCCACGACGTCAAATTACTTATTTCATAGAAAGATAAAGGACGGTTATGGGCCGTTATATTACAACATTAGCTTCCACACAGGAAGTGAAATAGTGCTTAGAGTAAATTACATCTTGGTTTCAGTAAAGGTATTAGGATATAATGAGTTGCGCTAGTGTCACGGTGAACGTAGAAAACTTCTATGGACGACAGTAGCGCAATAATGAAACAAATAGAAAATCAATAATGAAACAAATAGAAAATTTCTGGGTTCCGCACTACCGTGGGGACGGATCATTCAAAAATCCAAGTTAATTTGATGTATTAGACTGTTTGCCAAAGCGGATTATCAAGAGATTTTGTAATGTTTTCTAAGCCTCTTATATGACTATGAAATCCATTCACCTTCATCACCGATATGCCATTTTTGTCCAAGCCAATTTATGATTTCAATATGTCTCAGTTCTTCGTCGGTGATATTTCTCTGAAAGTAAATCCTGTTAGTTACTTTTATAGAGAAAATCAATACTTTATTTGATAGATATCAATTAGAAATATATTAGGAGTGGACGCAAGTTTATCCTATGTTGTTTTTTTTTAAGTCATTTTCATAAAATAGAGAAGTTCGACAGTCTTTCGTTAAACATCAACACTTTCGCGGAAATTAATCACTTAGGTCAAAAGCCTCACATAAATAGTTTTACCTTAGCTTTGATATCTTTTTCAAGTCCTTCCCAGAAGTATTCACCATCAGCTGTTTCGGCGACGTTAGTAAAGATCGAGTTCTTTTGGAATGACGCTACAGCCATTGGATTTGTCCGGTCAGACGTCCCTAAAAACAAACATTCAGAGCATCTGTTTTAAGCTTTTCTCATCTAACTTAGCTGCTTTAAGTACCTGGAGCAACACCAAAAAATCCAGCTTCTGGATTAATTGCGTACAAACGTCCATCGCTTCCGAATTTCATCCAAGCAATATCGTCTCCTAGAAATATTTCATAATAATGTGCACGGCTTGAAAAATGAAAGGTTAAAGTGTGCTGTATAGATAGTTTCTCACTTAGAATCATTTAATTCATCGAATATACTCTTACGCTTAGTTTGCAGATTCAATCGATACTGAATATTTACATGACATGACACAACTAATACCGAATAGTAATAAAATTTCCTCCTCAAGTTAAAAGACTATATTGAATATATTTAGAGAAATTTAGTTGAAGCAGTCTCAGCACTAG
>KN716163.1:410850-426748 GCA_000816705.1 Dictyocaulus viviparus | reverse complement strand
CTCCTCAAGTTAAAAGACTATATTGAATATATTTAGAGAATTTAGTTGAAGCAGTCTCAGCACTAGATAATTATAGACATAACCAGAAAACTATTTCGTAAAATCCCAACCAACGACGTGTATTTTCCATCCAGGTAAAGCTGGTTGAAGCATTGCCAGATTCGTTTTTCCGCAAGCTGATGGAAAAGCTGCAGCAACAAATCGTTCCTCACCGGCTGGATTCGTTATGCCCATGATCTGAAAAAATCGACAAATAATAGCTATGTTTTTACATTTTCAAAATAGTCATTTTTGAGCAGTAGAAAAAATCAATGAGTTTTTGTTAGTAATCAGTGAGTGGCGGCTACTATTAAGCTTCACAGAAAAGCGTAATGCTTCTTTATACAGTATTTTTTTTTGAGTAAACAAAGAAAAAACATTATTGACCAGCATATGTTCGGCCATCCAACCTTCGTCCTTTCCAATATTACAGGCAATACGAAGTGCGAAACACTTTTTTCCTACAAGAGGTTTTTTCAGTTTGCTTTGAGGAATCACGTTTTTCGATTGAGGAAAATTAAATTGATATACCGAGAAGTGAATTTCCTCCGTAACCCGATCCAAACGACCAAATCTCGCGTTCAACTGGTCGATGAGCGATCATTACCTTCTCCGGATTACATGGCCAATGGTTGATCACCTTTTCTGGAAAGAAAACAACGAGAAAAACTGCTTACAATTTAAGCGAGAATCTTTTGAGGTAAAAATTATGATCATCGTTATATTCCTTGTAAAAATATGAGGTATTAGTTTTTACAGATGATTTTTTTTTCATTTTTTTTACAGATTTACAGATTTCTACTGTATGATAGAATGAAATGAAGACTCTTTCTAGAAGTTTTCACTTAAGCTTGTGGATTATTAGCACAGCCACATGACTTTCACATACGTTTGACTGGACGCGGTAGACCGACTGAGTGAATACATCGTACAAAATCGTTATCACCAAGCGCTTGTAACACCTTCGAACCCATTCTGGTCATGATCTTCATGCACAATACCACATAGCTATAAACATTATCATTACATACACATATATATATATATATATGTAATTAATAAATTGTATATTAAATACATATATATATACATAATTATTAAAATTATATATACATCCATAATTACAAAACAATTATTATCTATTTTTTTGTGACCCTTAAATTATAGAATTTCTACTGGTTTTCTATTATGAAAAGTTATAAGCGGAGGTAACAAGCAGGCCCGACTCAGTGCGCGGCCACACCCAGACCTATCATGGTGGAATGCACCTACGCATTCGTGTTTAACTTGATATCGTGGAGGTGGTTGAATACGAGCATGGTCTGTCTATACAATAACTTAAGTTTACCCCAGAGGAGTGGCGGGCTTGGTGGGCCTGAGGGCGACCACGAACTGATTCGGACTTGCATGTCACTGTGGGACCTCAACCACGTAGATTCATTGAGTTAAATAAAAGAAAAATAAAAATTTCAGTTGTTTTCAGTTTTTCCTCGGACTTCTTACGTATTCCATTCATTAATTTATTAAACTTTCAAAGAAAATGTGCACTGTAGTAACTCATTGCTTCCTATTGAAACAAATTTTTCTACCGATGTCCTTTGTCTCAAATAAAAAGAAAAAACCTTGTGGTTTCCTGAATAACCCTTTCTTACTGAAAGATAACACGTCGGAATTCATACAGGGCGGATATCTGTGGATAAGGGTTCGAGTTTGGCCGAGGTTCAAATTTTGTGATTGACTCAGTATCATTAGTGATATTAGAATTGTGGCTAATTTTGTTAACAAATAAACAATGATAAAGGAGGATAGTACAGAATTACGGTAAGATCAGTTATACGAAGAAGTTACGAATAAGAGGATTTCTCCGCAAGATCATTTTTTTGATTACGTAAGAACGAAATTTTCTTTGAAGGAAAGGATTTATACGGGACTCGAGATTCATTTGAGATCTCCAAATCGTAATATTTATAGGTTTTTCACCGTAAAAATAACGAGACAATGAAAGTCATAACTTTTGAGAAGAAATGAACTTCACCTTTAAGAAGAATCTTAAAAGATCTCTTAATTGATAAATCATATTGACATACCTTGAATCGGTGAGTTCTATTCCGATTTTCGAAAGAGGACCACCAATAGGGCCCATAGAGAACGGTACAACGTACATAGGACGTCCTAGAAGATCTCTTCTTATCCATTATGGTTTTGGAAAATATTCTCAAATACAACTTTATTCCAATATGACCTCAATCACTATAGGAGTGTCAAATAACTTCATTTATATCGAGACGAATCGTTTAAAGCAATTATAAAACAAGTGATGTAAAATAAAATTCTCTAATTAGAAGATTGATTGAAATACAATTCTAAAGTCATATGCATAATGAAACGTCTTTCGTAGCCACCTTACCGGCCATACATCCAGGAAATCTGGCGTCAAGTTCTTTACCAAATTGTTCTTCACTCATCCATTGTCCCATAATAGGTCGTACTCCTTCAGGAGTATGACATACCTCAAATATAGTAAATATCCTTAATTACGATCGTCTATCAAATATTGACTGGTTGATGCAGTAGTGAAAAGTTACTTACTGAATCGTATTTGTTTTTCGTTACCATCCATGTTTTCGATTCAACACGAGCTACATCTCTTGGATCGGTACGGCATAGATAACTATAAACATAACCATAGATCACTCTTTCACTCACTCCCATTCGATTTTTTCATGCGAAAAAAAGTTTAATTCATTGTTGAATTGGTATTATTCACTAGGAAGACACAATTCAAACACTTAAGTATTTCACAGAGTTATTGATTTTCACGCTGATCGAATAATTTTTCAAATCAATATGACTATCATTCCACAATTTAAAAACCTACGCTGTTTAAATACAATTCAAATAGTCTTCCTAAATCGATTCCCAACATTTTTTTCTTTGAATTCTTCTTCTAAAATTTATCACTTGTATTTTATTCCTAATACGATAACATTAAAATTCCTATCAGGATCATGAAACCATAAGAATCTAACACCCTTAAATAAATCTCTATTTACTGAGTGCCACCTTAAACCATCAATCCTTCTTCACTCTTGAAGGCGGTGCTTCGGACCTGAAAGGTGTTGATATATCACGACGACGTCGAGTTAAATCAACACAACAATAACAATAACGCCCTTTTCTAAACCGGTTTGATGCTGATATTTTCTCTTCTCTCTGTTTCACTCAACTGTCGGAATCGATTTTTCCATATGAAGGTGAACTATGAGTATATACTGTAAATAATCTCTATTCATAACTCGTCATAGTTATTCATCCTTGCATATCGTGACCTTTATTCGGCGATGTTAACATGTATAACAAGAAAAAATCCATAAATCACGATGCGAGAATCGCGATGACACATTGACGCTGTTTTTCTCGAACCTCTCCGCTGTCCCTTCAATTTAACCTCAATTCTCTTCGGTTCGAATACACGCCTGATTGCGTTAACTACATCAATCGACTAACTCCGTTGTGTATAAATATTACGATGCATGTGTGTTGTAGTCGATTAGAGAAATCCATAACAACTTGCGTTTCCATGCAACCTGTTTGCCAGAATGATTAACAACTGGGCAATTAACCAAATCCATTGCAAGTTAAATATCTACGCACTTATAAGTTATTTATATAAATTGAACTAGAACTTTCGTATTTTAGCGGTTGATCAAACGAGAAATAAGTATAAACACAACACACATGGAGGATCAGTACAAACCTCAAAGTGATTCTGATTTCTCTTCTATTATTGATGACCACAACCTAAGTAGGTGATTATCGTTGTTCACAGTTTTGAGTATAAATGTGAATGAAGAAAAAAGCTAGTATGATAGTACTGAGTTCTACGTTAACTTACCCATGAAAAAACGTTGAAGAGGTAAAAAAATCAATACTATCCGTGTATAGTTGGAAAATACGGAGACCATGGAAATAAATAAAATTTAAAAAATGCAATTTCGTTCCTAATCACTCTGTTTGAATCATTCGAATACTACTCGAAGTACTCCGTGAAGGATTTCGTCCATTGATAGAAGAGTTAATTCATACCTCCAAAGTATTAAAAAGCATAGCAAGACATTCTTGTTCAATTCTTACTCATATTCATAATGATCTTTCGTGATTTCTGATCACTTGTATTACTTTATGTTGTACTTATTAATGATCAGATGATGATGATGATGATGATGAGAATTTATGTACATCTACAGCGTGATGTTCAATAAGTGATCTGTACTTACTTATGTTCGTAAGCTGCAAGTGGTGTAAGTACACCTCTTTCGACAAGTTTATCCACGATATCGTCGAATTCTTTTTGTGAGCCATCACAAATAAAAATTCCGGCCGGATTCATTAACTCAGCTTTTTCGGCAACAAAACGTTGTACTTTTGGTGGTAACGATGCGAAATCACCCTAAAATCAACATAGATCTCCAGCTAATCAATATTTTTTCATACTGTAGATTATATTCAATTATATTATGACTCTGTACTCTATTTGAATCGGATTCCTGGCAAAAAATCAATTTATATCATCAACTAATCGATATTTTTTAATGGAGTAGATCATATTCAATGAAATCATTACTCAATTCTCTGGCTAAATTAGATTGTTAGAAAAAAATTAACTCATCAACTTTGACTAATCAATTTTTTTTCCTTATGTAGATCAATGAAATTTGATGAAATCATTAGTCTGTCCTTAATTTAGATTAAATCAATAGAAGAAAACCAACTTAGATCTTCAAGTAATCAATATTTTTTACAACGTAGATCATATTCGATGAAGTCATCATTTTATTTACGTTAGATTCGAAATTTTCGTTGTTGTTTTTCCTCGACAGTATTACAATTGTCATTATCACTACTGATAACAAATACTAGTAGAAATCGAACAAGTACATGACAGCTGTTTTTTTTTCATTCATAAATAAATCGATCGATAATGATTATTCACATTCCTAACATTACAATATCCATCAGATTTGTTCTTTTCTTTCTCCTTCCAAATTATTTACTTCTTCATTCTTTCATAAACTTTTCTAATCAGATGAACTGTAAACAGAACAAAAGAAAAGCAAAAAAACGACTGTCTTAAAGACGTCGTTGTTCATTGCTGATTTCTTTGAACGATAAGAAAATTTTCGTAAAAACAATATATGGAAAAATTTCATGATGATAATAATTTTTTTCTCATCTTATATTCATCCCTCTGAAATTTTTGGTAAAATCGAATTGAGTGAAATGAGTGAGGTATGAGATTTTTCCTGCCAACTAGTTGTTCATTCATCCAGATAAGATCACTTCAACAACAGAACCCACAAGTAGAATTCGAAAATTTCTCTCCAAAAACATAGAATATTTGACGTTTCGATGACGATATGAGCCACATATGGCTCATTTTCATGTACTAATACATTCATATTCAAATTGGACCGTTTTTTCTCCCTGAGGGCAAACACATGGTATAATGACGAATGAAATATCTTGGCCAAAATGTTACGTCATGAGCAAATCAATAAATAACGTCCAAATAAATTTTCAGTAGTTTATCAAGTAATACAAATTGTTTATTCTATATTGTTATTCAATTTTTTTACGTATACTATAATATTTTATGCCTCCTTTTCCTCAATATTCAAATAGCTACCTTGAAAATCGGAATATGATTAAGCTTATGAGTGACGACTTCCGTGACTACTTGAAATTCATCGCTCCTCAAAGGACGTAAAGACAGGCACTCTGTCATTTTTCCTTCTGCAATTAATTATTTATTGAATAAAAAAAAGCCAGCACAATTTAGAAAACGAGAGAAAAAAACTGTGAAAAAATACGAAAACAAAAGAAAAAAAAAACGTTCGATGAAATTCACAGAATACATCGAACGTCAACTGAACTACACCAAATCTACTTAAATTCGTTATCGAAAGATCACATGAAAAATCAATAAACTCACAAATAAATGTCGTTAGGTATTCGTGTCATACGGTAACAAAGTGTGTAATTTAATAAAATATGAAATAATTCGATTGTTTTTCTTAGTAGAAGGATAGACTTGGAGCAAAAAAAAATAACAAAATATCTATAAATTTAAAAAGTAGCATAAAAATGTCAACATAGAGAGGCAATAATTGAATAAAGTGAGTAGAATGGCTCCAGTATACATACATGTACACACACACACACACACACACACACACATGTATACACATCAATAAACGCAGACATACACACATATACACATACTAGTGTGTACACGGGCATACATACAAATCACACATACGTACAAACACATCGCATAAAAATGTCAACATAGAGACGCAGTAGTTGAAATTGAATGACTAGAACTGTGTGATATACGTACACACATGTGTACACAAACTAATATATACACTGACATACATACAAATACACACACGCGTAAACACGGCGCACAACTTCGTCGCCACGCCCACAACAACTCCCCAGAGAGCATCAGGAAACACCCTGGGCAGACAGATGGACGGCGGGCGGAGTTTCATTGATTTGCATTTCGCTTCTGACTCACTCCTTTCCATATTTCGCTCTTAAGAATATGATCGTTTTTGTTTTTTTCGAGAAAGAACGCCACCAGCTGATTGGACACACACGTCGTTGTCATTATTATTATTTGTTATATTGTTTCTAGTAAGGAACGTGTCCAAATGAGCGATAAGAGAACGAAAAATTTGATAGAATGATGAATGAGGTAGAGGAAAACGGAGAAAGATATCGATTATAAGAAAATCGACTATGATTCGATAACTCATGGGACCATTTATCTTTAGTAATCTTAAAGAATAAGATATTGATAAATCCACAGAAGTGGAAATATAAAGACTTCTTAGTATTTTTATGGTAGATTCGTTCAAACATTCTGTGAAAACTGAAAAATTCCGTGAACTTTTCTAAAGAAAAAAAACTTCTAAGAAATTTTATTGTCAGTTTTTATTAAAATTGTTTTTTGAATGAAGAATTCATTACAGAATAGTCTTTGATATTATCATCATTATACGGTCTCTTACAGTACCTTTACAGTATCACTAGAGGAGAAATCGATTACTGTGAGGAAAACATTCGTCATTGTTCAGATTAGAAATCAGCTTTTGTCACGTTGTTTTTTGTCTAGGAAACATTTTCTTTGTGCTTTGAGTACCTCATATGATTTACTTGAGGGAGAAAAAAGAAACCAGTTGATATAAGTAACTGATTTGTTTGTATATATAAATGAAAAGGAGGGGAAAAAAACATATGTCAAGTACAATATTGAAAAACAACATACGAATGAAAATAATACTCAACTAAATTTGTACTTATTTCACTTCATAAAACTATTAAGTACTAACTAGTAAACGTAGTAGGTTGAAGTGTTACTGAAAGAAAATAGATCTAAACAAGGATTCACTCAATGAGTTAGTTGTTCAACTCAATGAGTTAGCTATTCGTCCAACTCATTGAGTTAGTTATTTGTTCGTAATCTACTGTACCTATAGAATAAAAACCAAATTTAAGAGAATCATTCATATTTCGTCTGAAAATCAATTGAGTCCGTTTGAAAAAAAAAATAATAGTACGGTATTGGCTTCATATTTCATTAACTTTTGGATGGTATAATAATTAGAAACTTATTAGGATTTCAAATGGAAGTTTTATCAAAGAAATGTTAAGCTTGTGTAAAAGTGATTACCGTTATAAGCTAATAAGTATTAATAAATTACCGTAATTACTTTGACACCGCCCTTGTAGTTTGTTGACTAAGAAGACGTTTCCTAGATATCCACCTTCCTATAGGACCTTCTAGATAATAAGTAATATAGCCATAGTTCCTTATCAATTTAGAGCAAAACAAACTTATTCAGTCACTAGTACTGAGTGAGTTATTAAGAAATTGTTCTTTTATTGATTTCATGTTGTAAAGAAAACGATGAAGAACTAAAACCTATTAGACTAAAAACTAATATAAATACATACATATAAACAAATATCAATACAAATTTCAAGCCATTTTGGCAACTGGCAGAAGATGAAGCTAATGTGCCTAGGGGAGCTTAACGGCAACGACGGACGTCTTATTGTAAGCGGATTGACCAACGTTAAAGTTGTCGAACAACAACTGCTCGACGTTTGCCCTGCCTTGTCGGGCCAATGCAGTAATGTTTCGATCATTCGTTGTAAATAAAACACTTTAAACTGAATCTGTTTCGTTTAATACGATAATTTATTACACTATATTGATCTATAATATGGTCACGAAATCAATCAATACGATCGACTATAATGTAATAACGAGACTAATCGATATGATCGATAAGAAATAAAGTGCTCACATCAATATATAATCAATTGCTTCTATTAATCATTACGTATTTGGGAGGAACTCACATTAATATCTATCCGTTTCCGTACTTTTAGAGGATTAACTGAATTCACATTAGTCATTAGGCTTCAACGATTAACTACTATTTGTTATAAGATTGAGGATATACACATAAGGAAATTACCATCCTCATTCAATTCTCTAATAATCCGAACAATCTGAAAATCAATGGTTCTAGAAATGATGACATTTCAAACCTCTATATATTCAAAATTATGGATTTGTTTTTGAAATTCCATAAATCTCATCGGCAAACCTCAATATCTTCTTGAAACCTTCAAATCGAAATGAACTCAATTACATTACTGAACGTTAAGACTTTTTTCCTCTTCTCATAAAACATAGACATTCATGTAATAGACATAATGTATAACACTTTAATTGATTTCTAATCGATTTATTCATAACCTCAACATCTTAGGAAACCTCATTAGATAATTAACCGTACGCTTTTTGATTTTTCAGGACGGAATTTCCTAAAATCAATATCGATGTTAATGTAAAGTCCGTTATTTTGTTCCTCTAATGTTTCCTTTTAAAGCTGTTGATTTCTCATTCTAAAGATAATAAGATTCACCAGAATCTTTACCAAAACAACAACAACAGCAAAATACAAAAATAACATGAACTATTGAGCCATTCGAACGATTCGTCATCAAGAAATAGTTTTTAAGCTCTAGGAAAAGATTAGCCTTAGCCATTATCAATCCTTGAGGCACACGCTTACATGTTCGTGTTCGACATGATATCATGAAAGTCATTGAGTTCTAGCATGATCTATAGAATAATGTGAATTGAGTAATCTCCACCAAATCAGTTCTGTTCATCTTCCCAAATTTCTATTGTATCTACAAATTTATTGACAAATTTATTTATTAAGGATGACAGTCTTGGTAAGCATGGAGCCTACGTGCACTGATTCGAGCTCGTGTATTACAGCAGCACCTCCTAGCATTGCACTACGTGACTACGTAAATTCTAACGAGCATTTGAACATATTGGAAAAAGAGACGTTTCACAATGCTCCATGTATTTAATGAGTTAGCGGAAGCTTTTCAGTAGCCGTTGAGGTGAGAAAGTACGAGTTTTTACTGTGTTGGTAACGGATTTCTCATACAATAACTAGTACGTAGCTCACATTTATATAACCCATATTGATTTTTCGGTGATCTCTTACGAAATATGGTTTACATTTCAATTATGAGGGAAGACAATAAGAGTTCGTAAGTGATTGCACTGTTCAAAATATTGATTACCAGAACATTTCAACATGTTATGTTGATAGGATTATGATCCATATATGGCTCATAAGCGCTCTAACCTACAATGTTTCGTTTTCCTCCAAGTGAATTAGAACGAAAACTTCAGAACAGCAAAAACATAACTACTGATAGGGAAATCCACAGAAATAGAATGATAAAAGAAAACAGAATGAGGTACAAGTTTTTAGAAACGCTTAAAAGAATCGAACTCGATGAGTGATGTTTGATGATGGATGGATGGTATGTTAGGAACGAACGAATGCCTCATGAAACTTTAGAGACACATGTGTAACCAATGGTTCAACTCAGCACTGAATTTTGATCTCCCGCATGTGACTGCATCCTAGATGGACTGTTAGTTTTTGTCAATAAATAAACTATAAAAAAAAATCATTTCAACTTGTAAAGATAAGGATGTAATGATGTTTATATAAATGTAATACTATATCATTTATTTCAATGAAGAAAAAAAAAACCAATAAAAACGAATAGAACATAACAGATCAAGTGAAATTGATCAGGGTAGATCACGTTTGGTTCATTCCACAGCGTAGTAGCGGTAGACCATTAACTTTACTTCTTTAAATACAATCGATTATCGCAAATTTACTCCGTATTACAAATTTAATTACAAATTTCTAATTTAGTTACTGTTACATCGTTCCTCGTTTATAAGAGGAGTTCTTAAAATCGTTTGTTGCCTTTTTTTTCCTCGCTGAGCTTTTTCCTCTTTAGGGCTTATCCTTATTAGTGTTATCATGTCAATACCCTTCATGAATAGAAGATTATATTAGGTTTTAATCGAAAACTATGATGGAAAAATCGATAATCAATATGTTGATCGACTTATTGATTGAAAGAGTTATACAAAAGGAGACTCGATAGATGATTATTAGTAAATTAAGGTAGGAGAATTGAGGAATCAAGAGTATAAAAAAAACAGCTGTTAAAAATCAGCATTGCTTCTAACTCTTTCATGTCTTTATTATTTTTTTGATGAGGACAAGAAACAAAAAATTTTAAAGGAGTTTTTTTCTAAGATTTTTTTAAACCAGAAAAAAAAAACTTCTAGACAAATTGTTAAATTTTATCAGTTGCCGTTCTGTTTTTCCTCGAACACAGCGTGAAATTACTGAACGAACTATTACAACAGGATTTTTTAAAAAAAAAACAGCAACTGCTTACGTCATCAGCCTTAAATTACCTCAACTTTATTATTAGAGGGAGTTTCTAGAAATCAAAATGATATTTTTTTATCCTTACAAAAATGCTTTTCAATAATTATAAACGTTGTAAGATCTATAAATCTTCATACATTACATATGGACCTTTTAAAATTTAACTGATAAAAAATGACTGCTTAAAAATTATACTGATACAACGATAAGTTGAACTCTTATGTTCGTTGTACAACTTCAGATGATCGTTACAGTTTTCGCCTGAAGTTTCATAGAAATCAGAAGAAGAGAAACTACTTCAATGGTCTTAAAAAGTACTGAAATAATCTGTTCTGGACAAGTCCTACCTGTCTTCCGGCTCTGTTCAAACTCTATCCGTATGCCGCTATCCATCTAATAGTCTTCATTCTGACATCTTAGCAGTGATTGATTGCGAATCTGGTGATCACATTGATATGAAATGACCAATACCTCTCAATTCGATACCACTTATCCTCATAGATGCAGCACCTCTGCTAGCACCTCACATCCTTTGCGATATACAAAAAGCTGATCTGCCTGGGATGAACTCAAACCTACCGCGTCCCAGAGCTGTAGCACTTCTTACCACTTTACTGGCAGCTTTTGATAAGCTTTTCGTAGGTTGAATTAATGTTTCTAGTAGTTATTAAGTGAAATTTTAAGTAAATATAACAAAATAATCACTATAGAGACTAGAAGACACGATATAAACCAATGAAAACTTTTAAAAATCAATAATAAATAAATACTAGCATATTTACGATAAATTGTTGTGATAGTAAATAAACAGCATATATTGTTATTGATCGCCTTCATTTAAACATACTGTAATAAATTTGTATTATTTCATATAAGAAACGTTGAAGGTAAAAAGGATAGGAGTTGTTTTTTGTTATTTTTGTCATATACTTTAACTAAACAACTTAAGAATAAACAAACAATTTCAGTAAGAATTTCAATGCTCTCAAAGTATTCAGGTTAAACTTATAAACACATTTACCTCACGCATCGGTATAAATTCTTATGAAAAAAAAGACCTCTATTTTATAAAGGCCGTATAAGTCATGACCTAGAGCCATTTTTATCTCTTTCTTATTAATTACAATAGGATATATTGGTTTTTTCTAATATTTATGATCATGCTGAGTCACAGAACTTAGAACCTCAGACGGGGCTCAAATCCAAACTCACTGATGTTCGATCTATTGAAATAACCGCAAGCCTGTTGTACTTACCGGTTGCACCGCCGAGGCTATTGATCTACGGCCACTCATCCCTCGACTTAAGTACTGAGCTGGTCGTTGAACGGAAGTCTATATTTTAGAAAATTTTAGGGGCCACTTTAGAGTTAAAACTAATGTTCTATGACGAGGTCAAAATGAATCATAAGTATTTAATTTATCCTGGTCCCTCTTTCATTATCATTTTCTTTATCATCATGATCAAAGTGATGATATAGAATCAGATGCTGAATGAGTTTTTAAGTGAGTCAAATATTAATACATTCTTCATAATCAGCTGACGAAGTGATTACTTTAAAAGACTTTTCATAAAAAAAGCTTATAATGATCTACCTCTAAAAGTAGAGTGCAATAGAGTAGAGTAAAAGAATAGAGTAAACAAGCTTACATAAATAGGAATGAATTTGAGTGAATGTTATAGATCAATACGGAGTTACGTAACTCGGAATCTCATTGAGGATTTTCCTCTGTATATCACAAATTTTTTTTTATTATTATTCACTATTTCCTATGTGTTTGTCAACATTGATTTTTCGTATTTATGTTAATCCCGTCGATAAACGATAGTGATCTCGACGAATTTCTCGTTCGATTTGAACCGGAATTCGTGCCAGTCAGCCAAGCAGCCAGCCAGCCAGCCAGATTCGTATCAGCAATTTGCCCTCATCACCTCATGACCATTGTGATAACATTGTGTAAAGCTCTAATTCTAATAGAAATTTGCGTAGCTGTAGCTGTTTACTTAACGTATACATTTGTTTTGAAAACAAAAAAAAGTCAACTTTGATCACCTTATTAAACCATGCTGATGTTGACGGTAGTATTTTTATTGTGTTCTATGGAGAAAAATCAATAAAAAATTATATAGATTGATTCTAAAGAAACGAAATCCTTCAAATGATGACATTGTATTAATTCAGTGTTGTAAGCTTGTATGAATAGAAATCGTTACGGATACTGTAGCAATAAAAAAAAAACCTCATCTAAAAGCTGTAAAGATTTTGCCTCGATAGAAAAAGCTGCATAATTTGATAACAGTGCAATTTTACTCAGAATTTCGGAAGCTTCTGATTTGATAATTAGCACTATAATAATAATAATACTTACTAGTAATAATAATAATAATAATTCGGAGTATCTTCTACTGCTAAAATCAATATGTTTCCGGCTTGACCCAGAAAGCTTAAAGGCGATTAAAATGAATGAAGTGTAGTAAAAAACAAAGATCTAATCTCTATCAAATTTCTTAGTAGATTCATTTCCTCACTTTCCACACTATTGGTGTACCATGAAAAAACAAGACGAGGCATCAGTATTTTACGTCTACAATCCTCATTATTATACGAGTTCTTCTACCTCATTCTTATGACTCAACGCTAACATTCCTATACTGAATAGGTCGATAAAAAAATAACTGCAAAAAATTTGCATATTCACTAAACTTTTCATAAATTCATTAACGAATGCATCACTAAGATTTCTTCTCGATCATATTCCTACCTTGATATTGATGATTTTACTGTACGCTTGTTATTTTTCATATGAGTCAAATAACTCGGAGGAAAAGAACAACGGGTTAATTCCTCATTAGTTGATCGTAATAGAATTTGGGTAATAACGATGCAATAACTTTACTTCATTATCACTTGAGGGCTGAAAAAATAATCAAAGATCGTCTTACTGTACAAATATTCAACAATAATAATAATTGTTATTAATAATAAATATTAAAGTAATAATTGTAATATAATTTTTATATATTGTTTATTATTTGATTATAGGAACGATGCAATAATCATATGTTGAAAAGTTTTTATTATACGAGATATGCTATTGATTTTCCTACTAATCCGTTTTATTGATTGCTAATGACCCACCTTTGACCTCCCGTTAACTCTAAGCCCTATTTTTTTTTCGAAATAAATTAAACTAACTTAAAAGCAAATACTACGTCACATCCTTCCAAAAACTTCAAGAACGTCAACGAATTCACGCTTAGAAATAGAAGAGGGAAAAAATGAGTTTCTCATCTCTTAATTATTCTATATGATATGTTTACCAATTTGTTTATAAATGTGACAGAGAAACTAAACAGATCGATCGATAATCGTAATAGTTTTAATTCGTTTAATTGTTATGTTTTTTTTTTTCACTAGGATAAAAACACTACTGGACGGCTAATTATAATAATAATTGGTGAATGCTGGTTTGTTGAGTGGCGTGTGCGCTTTGTGTCGCATTGTGTCGCATACCGGCGCCTTAAGGCGCTGAACTGACCGACTGGTTTGCCGCCAACAATCGCGTCCATCATCCAGCTGCTGCTAATCTTCGTGGCTGCAGCTTAATCGTTACATGTTGCTGACCATCTATATTTTTCTGTTGTTTATCATTTCAACAAAATCATCACATATCGATATCAATAGAATTCTATTCACATCGTCTGCAACAACAATAACAACAACAGCAACAACATCAACGCAAACACGTGCAGTCAATTTTTTCCACAACGATAATCTACCACCTCAAATAGAACGCAATGAAATTTTATCTAGATCATCAAAAAGAAGAAAAAGATACGGTATGTTTACAAAGTAGATCAAATATGACGTTTTTTCTCTTTAAAAGTTTTCGCTACACGTTAGAGGAATTTCTTCTTAATGTGTTTATTTTCTAAGCAGAAAAACAGAACAAATAAAAAAGCCTTTAGTTTCTTATACAATATTATCGATTACATTCACAACTATCCGATATTGATTTTATCGATTTTCAAAGTGAAAAACGAAATAATCCATTAGATGTTTAGTTATCCACAGAAAACGATGGCCTAAAAACTTTCTTACATGGAGACTCGATAGTCAAAACATTAAAGATGAAGATGAGTACGTTATAAGGTGAGGAGGAATGAGTTTATTTTATCATATAGAAAACTTTTGTATTCGTTTTCTTGTAGCATTTTCTTTCTTGATTGCTCTTCTTTCGAATTAGTCAAAATATATTTTTATGTCTTGAAAATTCGTCCTGCTTAACGGATGACAGTTAACTTCCTCAAAATACAAAAACATATCAACAAAATTTTTTCACCAGTGCGAAAAGGGATACATTTTCCTCATGACGAGATATCGTTCTTTCTCTATTATTCTGAGCTTCATCTGACTCCTCCTAATTACATTCATCGTGCGTCTTTTAATTGTCGACGAAAAATTGATAAGCAATTGTTACAGTATGATTACGAGTTATGTCACTATTGATTGTAGATCGTATTTTTACTAGCTCACGTAATGTTTAACATGTTGATTCGATTAAGCGCTTCAGAATCCAGAATTCATATAACTTGAATTGAATCAACATCGAATAATAGTTATTTTTACCTTACTGGTTCTTCCCTCTATTTCATGTCGTCATCATGTCGGTTCGTCTGCAAAACCGCTTTTAAGTTTGTCGCTCGTTTGAAACTCTTATGATCTATTGTAGATGACCATAACCTCTACAGTATTACAATCAAAAAAAGTTTACAGTAACAGATGTACGGGATTAGAAACTTTTACATTTGTTTTTAAGTCACTAATTGTTTATCGGTCATATTTTTCTATAAAGTACAACACCAGCAAACTTATCATTTTCTACCTCAGCTTCTCCTCACGCTTTAAACTTGGACTGGAAAATCACAGAGCAAAAGCTTTGTTTAAAAGTCGTGCTGTTTCGTATCAAACTACTGAATGAATAGAT
>KN716163.1:382846-410728 GCA_000816705.1 Dictyocaulus viviparus | reverse complement strand
TACAGTATTACAATCAAAAAAAGTTTACAGTAACAGATGTACGGGATTAGAAACTTTTACATTTGTTTTTAAGTCACTAATTGTTTATCGGTCATATTTTTCTATAAAGTACAACACCAGCAAACTTATCATTTTCTACCTCAGCTTCTCCTCACGCTTTAAACTTGGACTGGAAAATCACAGAGCAAAAGCTTTGTTTAAAAGTCGTGCTGTTTCGTATCAAACTACTGAATGAATAGATCTTATTGATTACTTTAAAGACGACTACATTATATAGTTTTCTGGAAGAAAAAATGTTCAGAAAAAAGTATCCAGGAAAATTGTGATGAAAAAAAAAACAAGGCAACTAATCATGACATCATAAATATTATTGCTTTAATCGCATTGTTACTTCTAATGCACGAGGTACGATTGTGTAATCGTTAGTACATCGGATTGAGCTTATCCACGATAGAAGGTTCGAGTCCAGAACGAGACTCTGAGTTTGAAACTCGGCTTATATGGGATATTAAAGTGGTGCGCTTATGACCTATGGCAATAAAAAATAGAATAAATATTATAGAATATTTAAAACGATTATGGAAGAGAATAAACTACAAAGATTTATAAATACTAAGTAAATTATACGATGTGAACTCTGTAAATACCAATGGTAGTAATAATTACAGTAAATTATTATTAATGAATTTTATAAAATTAAAAAATAGAAGTACCAAAAAAGTTACAGTATCCAACGATCTTCAGGTTTGTTAGATTGAAGTTCAAAAAAAAGCCAATTCAAGTTCAAATAGATCAATCATGTGGATTTAAGAATATTTTGAAAGATTCTTATAAAATTGGCCTCACTTTAAATCCAATATAATTTTAAAAAGATTTTTGTAAGTTCAGTTGTTAGTCACTGGTTAATTTATTCAAAATATCGTTGATTATTTTTCTCATAACAATTGACATAGATGAAGTTTGAAATTCTTTATGGTCAATTTGAGGTTCATTCTGAGTGACAAACACAAATGACATGAGAGGTTCATTATAATCTATGATACGGTGGAAAATAACGAGCTTCAAGAGAATGAATAAAAATCGTTTCAATATGTAAATTTAAAGAGATCAATGAAAAAATTTCACATAAATGAAAATATGAAAACATACTGGAGAAAATTCATTAACGTCTTTTTTTCCTACTTTGTCTTTTTCAACCTCTTGTCTACCTCTTCTTCTTGTCCTCTTTTTTCTACCTCTTCTGCCTCCTCTTCATTTTCTTTACTATTAAAAATTGGAACTACGAAATAATGATTGTTTGCGTAAGTGTAAAAGATTTGGAAAAAACAACTGGCGTTTCTATGATGAGAATCGATTTTTATAATGTATTTTGTTGAAATAAAAAAATGATAAATAAAAAAATCTAATAATAACAGAGTCAGCATAAAATCGATATGGAAATTTTTACAAAGAACAAAGAAGGACAAAGAAATGTGTTATTTGGATACGAATGGCTTAAAATTCTTTATAATTTCTCCTGAATCAACTTTCTTCTTGATTGATAAACTCATGAAGAGGTCGAAAAACTTATGAGGAATTCGCATGTATGATTTCTTGTACTCAAAGAATGAGGTGTTTTCTACCGTATCATAAATTTATTAAGGACAACATTACATCGAGCTTTTCATGAATGGAGTTCCGTTTCCGGCGTTCAATTCGGTGAGGTTGTAGATCAAACTGCTGACATCATAATCGGTTTCGAACGTGGACAACACGAAGATGCATTTCCATTCGACGGAAAAGGTTAATAACGTTAATGAATATTATTCATTTATTATTTATCCTATATTATTTATTTACAACATTTATTTTACATCATTTTTTATAAGTTACATTCATATAGTCTTTAGCAAACAATAATTTTCCTGATCTGTTATTAAGTAGATCAAATTACAAATACGATAAAGCTCGGTGAGGAATGATAAATTCAGAGAAATACTTTTCTGTCCGTTTGTTCAAATCATCAATATCACATATGAATATTTTAATTGAAAGATTTGCTAAAATACATACTAAAATCCATTGGAAAAATTTTCACTAATGATGTAGATCAAATGGACTCCATGATTTCCATGCCTTAGACTTCTATGCTCCAGCCTCCATCCTCAAATCGAACAAATTTCATTCCCCGTCAAAAAAAAAAGCTACGGAAAGTAGTACAGAGTAAAGAAACTAGTAAAATTCTCTCTTTTTTCTAACCGATATAAATTTATGAGTATAAAATTGAGGTATGGCATTTTTATAAGTACATGACTACCATACGGTCGTTTTTTCCCAGGTGATCTATGGTCTAATGATTTTTTTCTCTTATTCATTTCAGGTAGAAATCTATGTAATTAAGCTTCACCTACTACATAAATTTCCTCGATTGGTGCTTTTTTTGAATAATTTAAGAAACTATTAATAAGAAACGTAGTACAAAATTGATAAGATTCTACAGTAATCTATAAGTTACCCAGTTTTCAACCTCACATTTTAAATATGACTCATTTTTTTGGTTAGGAAGATGTTCTTCTGTTACACGAAAAATGATGTTCTGTGATCAAAGATGTACGCTAAATTATAAAAAATTTTCAAAAAACGGGTATTTTTCGAAAATCGAAAAAACCATGGAGTGATGATTTGTTTCGTGTTATTTTTTTTTGCTATTCGTGTACATCATTTTGCTGTAGAACAAGTTCTTGGATGATCGAATTGTCGATTAGATGTCATATCGTCATATCAGTTCATTTAGACGATTATTTGTTCTACGTAACCTTAAAGCCACTAATCAAAACATGAACTGGAAATTTTCGCCGTTCATTATTCGATCAGTTATAACGTTGTTCAAGGGTTTCAAGGAATTTTTGAGGAAGATTTAAGCCTTAAGAGACTGACTACCTCCACTCACAGCAGTCGATTTTCTGTCTGCTTTAGTCCCTACTTTTTTTGCAATCAATCAAGCTCATAAAGTTACTCAATTAGAGTTCAATTACTGATTCGAATCTATCAAAAGATGTTTCTAGTGGGTGTTCATTACTTGAGGTTATAAGAGGTAGACAAGGAATAATATCGTAAATGAGTCTCACTATTTCTACAAAACTGTTTAATCGCTTGTAAATGTAAAATGAGTAAAAATAATATATACATGTAAATTTGTAAACTTATTTTTTAATATTATAAGTGAATCCCATACCAAAGGAACAATATGCTGAACACCTAGTTTTGATCCAAGATTCATGTCATAATTCCTGAATTCACACCATCACTCAATGGAAGACAAAGCAATGAAAAGCTTTGGCGTTGATCCATCCCTATTGGCGAATGCGGCTTCGATATTTCACGAGATCTCGTGGAGATTGAATGCGAGCCTCGTCTATGTCATGACTCGAATTGACCACTCGTAATCTCGTCAGTACTGTTTATATTACCCATGGTTTCTTTCGTATCAATTTAAATACCCATAAAGCTTTCGGCGCTAAATAGGTTTGGAAGCAGCCACGAATCTGGCACGGGTCTGTGTATCACTGCAGCACCTCCACCGTCGATTCACGCGCTTCAATGTCTAAGACATAAGTCACTAACAGATACTAATAACATGATATTTAGTTTACTTACTTGATTACTTGAATCGATTTTTACGCGTATTGCGTGCCCAAACAACCTTCCGTTCCAGTCGTTATGTTGTCGTGCGACTTCCGGTTATGGCGGTAGCCTTTCACTTACATGGACACCAATGCGACCCATTAGTTAGTTGATACATCTATGAAACGGAAATACTAAGTAAACAAATATATTGAAATAGGCTGATTACAGTATACTTCGAAACAATCATTGCTCTTAATTTATAGTATTCAATTATGGGAAACAAACAAACTTCAGATGGTGTTGTTGCACACGCGTTCTACCCACGAGATGGACGACTTCATTTTGATGCCGACGAAGAGTGGAGTTTAAATTCAGCACGAGGAGTGAATTTATTTCAAGTATGCTATAATACTTATCCAGACTGAATAGAAAACATGAAGTTGTCAAATCAAGCAAAAGTAGCTGAGTTATAAGCATTAACAATCGATTATATTGCTAGAAATGAAAGAAGAAACACCAAAGCACGCAAAGAGAATGAAAAAGAACGTGGAGGAGGTTTATTGAGGACAATATCTTTAGCGATAGAAATGAAACGAAAAACAGTAATGCTAAGCAGAGGATAATAAAATAAAATAAGCAGCTTAAATAGAGGATAACCTACCACAGAAGAAAAGAGTTTTCTATCTCTGATGATAGAAAAGAATTCCAAAATAATAAGTAGTCTATATTCCATTCTGAGGTAATAGAATCGTTTTATGAGTACTATGAGAACAGTAACAGGCATCTTTGATAGTACTAAGTCATTTCAAATCGCAAATATGCTAGACGTGAATTGGAGTCCTGCCGAAGGCTCTGAGTTCAATGGCTAGCATAACTACGCAGGTCAACTTCAGTTTAATCTCAGAAGTATTGTATAACTTCTTTAATGTGATACATTGATTTTCTAACTAGTAATTCTATTTCAGACTGCAGTTCATGAAATTGGTCATCTTCTGGGTCTGGAACATTCAGTTGATCCGCGTGCGGTAATGTTTGCTGCAAGGCGACCTTATGATCCGGATTTCACTTTAGGTAGGAATTTAAAACGGCCACAGTGTGCATACTTTTAATATGATCAACAATCTACTAATTGTTTATAATTGTAAGGCACCTAGGTAATCAATAAGTGAGTCTCGAGTTCAGGTGATTGATAAATTTGATCTCGAATTAAATCATTCATCTCATCACTAGGAATTAACAACTAACTTGTCATTAATATTATGTATATCTTATTCTCCCCAATGTTTATCATTCAAATCAGTTATACTTATAAAAAAAGACTCCAACAAGGAAGAATACTAGAATAATTTTCAATGAAAAAATGAAGATACGATGAGCTTCGGCTCTGAGCTATCCCAATGGGCGCGCCACACATTCGCCTTCTTGGCGGAATCGTGGAGATGACTAGGTACTACCTCAGCCTATACAATAACGTAATGTGACTAGGATTCTGCATCTTTTATCCTAAAAAATAATTCTGGAACCTAATTCACTGACCTTAAAAGAAAGGAGAACTTGGTTTCCACACGAGTGGAGTGATGCACTAAAACGATAGCCTGTAATGATGATGCTCTACCAAACGTTGCGCTATGCGAACTTCTTCAACTTTGAAGTTACGTCTTCGTTTGGTAAGCATACAATTTGATGAAATAAGTACAACACTTAGCATAACTGTTTTACATTCGGTGTTGGAGATGTAAAAGATGTTCCATCGCTGAAAACGCTTTTAGGTAGAGAGATTTGTTATACATATTAAAACATTTCGATACTTGTAGATCAATAAGATCAATAAGACCGTCAATAGTTCCTGTGATGTTGACGTTCTATGAACGATCTAGTAGAGTTCTCAGCTTATTAGAGAGCATTCAGCACAAGATTTCGGTCATGATAAACCCAACACACTGTTCGATTGATGAATAAGATGTCGAAGAAAAACAAAATTAGTAAAGGCGATTGATTATAGAGATTAAGAGAACCTTTATAGAATAAGGTCAAATGACACTGGGCTAAGAAAAGTCAAAAATTATGTTCACTAGTTCTCACAATCAACATCAGTACTAAACCCTCTAGCCTTGTTTTCTACATTTGAATAACGACACAATAAAATGTACAAGCGAATTTGCCCCATAATGAACTTAAGGTTAAACGACTGACATAAAAGAACGACATTAATTTTGACATTAGTAGAGAAAAAATCAAGTCACGAGATGTGGTACTGTGGGTTTTGTTGCAGACCGATCTACTGCCTGACCTATTAGCATAGAAGACCTATTTTGAAGAGGGCAGATAATTTATCATTAGAATAAGGTCAAGATATAAATCATAGTTATGTCCAATCACCTTAACGATATTGAGTCACGTCAAATCTTAAAATCATCCCCTTAGAAAATGGAAGATTTAGTAACAGCACTAATAGTTTCAACTCGTTTCACAGCTATTCATGCTGAATTCGTTCTTGAGTTTTGTCATTCATACTTGTGAGTTCATTAAAGATAAGTATTTTATGATTATATTCTCACAATGCCGAGTCAATCAAGTTACTTGACACCTCAGGCGACGCGTTAACCAAATTTAAAGTTTTATGATTGACTCAGCATTGTGAGGGAGTGTGATGCAGCACACAAATATAAGATCTCCATAACCTATCAGAACTCTCATAGTTCCATATAGCGAATAAAGAAATAGAATCACCATTTCTCATTAACTTTGTATCACTAAAACATGATAGATTCAGGTGATGATGATGTTCGAGCGATTCGAGTGTTGTTTCCCTTGAAGAAGAGGATGAAGAATTCTTCTAAGGAATTGCCTACAATCAAATCATCAGATATGAATCGTAAAATAATTGTATCACACGTAGTGGAGAATTTAGCTGGTTCATCAGAGATTTCTGAGAACTTAAAAGAATCAGAGAATCTCGTGTTTCCATTTCCACTTCCTCTAACAACTTCCAAACTCAAAAATCCCATCCTTATATGATTTCCTCTTTATCACAATGACGAGTAGGTCATAAATATGACAATAACGGGCAAATACAGAAGCACTAAAGTATGAGCTAGCACTATCAATGTTCTCCAGCTCAATTATCTTCTATCTAGCTTTGTTCCTGAACTCTTCTTCAGTCAAAAATCTACCGTCGATTTTGTTTGCTTAGGGTTCCTAAACTTATGCTGATCCCGTAGCTTAGAGTACCAGTAATCGTAAACGTTTCATAGGAATATAAAAAAAAGGCGATTCTGCCAAAACGTTAGCCTGTTTCTGTGTTGTGTTGTTTTTTCAATAAAACATTGTTTACCGATCTCAAAGATTCTTACGTTTTTTCGTTTTCAACGAGCAGATGTTTCTCAAGGTCATTGTTTGTGTTAAGAATGAATAAATCGTGTGAATAAAAAAATAACTAATACTAACTAACTAAGATCTACTGTAATTTGGTATGCTGCAGTAAGAGAGCGAATTTCACACCAGAACACTTAACTTAAAACATCAAAGAACAGAAAAAAAAAGAGTTACAGAAATTTTTGCTTTAATGGATTTGCATAAAACGAAAAACTAGATACGTTGTAAGCATTGCGGATCAAAAGAATTCTCTTCGCTCTAAATTCAAAATCAAAACGCTTACATAACCAAGATAAATGATAATCATAAAATTATAGAATGAACCCAATCGATTTTTTCTCGGCGCGATGACGTCATATTGAATTTTGCTAAAAACTTTAATCTTTAACGGTTTGAACTAACAGTGCACTAAAATTATGGACTTGATATACAAGGTACATTCCTGAAAAATCATTCTGGAACATAGCCTTATCAGATTCGAATCACTACCAACTGACAACTTATATCTTATTTTACAATTATCATAATTTTATCATGATATCATTTGTAAGGATATTAGAATATCTGGAATTGAGCTGAGTTGGCCGCAAAACTCGGAACTTCGGGCGGGACTCGAACCTGCACTTACAGATATTCGGTCTGAGTTTTGTGGTGAACTCAGGTTAATACCAGATATTCTACTATCAACTGAGTTAGTTAATATTTCACGTTTCTGAGCTAGTTACATAATTCATAGAGACTATAATCCGCATCTCGCAAACCTTCGGTCTGATGTCTTGCTACTGATGGCATCAACAAGTTGTTTTGAGGCCATTCAATAATTCTCTTATTTATGGTACCATCACTTGCCAATTATGAGACAAAACAAAATACGATATGCGAATTTGAGTACCACCCAAAGTGACCTGAAGTTCCGAATTTTGCGGATAACTCAAAAAAATAAGACTCCAGTATTCCGGACCAACTAAACGAGTTCCAACTGCTTCTCAATTTATGCCAAATCAAAGAAAGCATATGTATGTTCTCTATAACATGTCTTCATTATTCAAGCAAAAATGATAGGAAACATTCTCTTTGACTCCCCGTACATTTGACAATCTTGATTTTTAAAAGAGCACAAAAGAAAAACCATTTAGCAACGTAACTCTAGACAAAAACGTTTGACCAACGGTAAGGGATATTGTTACAATTCAACGATATTTTCAACTATACAGTTTCAATTCAATTTCTACTAACGAATAACAAGACCTAAAACAGCTGTTTTTATCACCAAGAGATACTTCGTACAATGTACAAATAGTTTACATATATTCTTAATGAAAATTATCACAAGTAATGACGCTCTTCAAGAAAAAAAAACTCTAGATCACAAATTAAAAAAATCTAAAAAACCAAAAGCTTGAGGGCATTGAGTCCATCAACGTAACAGTGCATATGTACAAAATTTGTCTTAAAAAATCAATCTGAAAAAAAAGAAATATATCACGACTAAACATTATATTATGTCGAATATTCTTTAGCATGCGATGAGATTCATTTCCTTCCTGCTTCCACCATCTTATATACGTCAGCTATAATAGTACGAGCTACCTCCAAAGCAATCTCTTCTTCTTTAAGCGTAGCTTTATCTAGATATTTTCGCAACTTCTGTCGAATTCTAAAACATTTCTATAGATAGAAAACCAGGTACTTGCTAAACCGAGAACACACCTCGATGGAGTCGTATTCTTTTCCTTGGCGAGAGAGTCATCATATAAGACATGGTATTGACCCATACAATCCACTTCTGCTAAACTGCTGCAAGACCGTTGTTGAGATATAGAAAATTTGAGCTTCAACTATATTTTATCAAACTATTCACAACAAGATAGAAAATAATTCGAAATTTTAATTAAATCCGTTCTTTGCCTATATGAGGATCGGAACAAACATTATTTTGCATATGTCAGAAATTTTGGGATATGACTGGACAAGTCTGTATGAGCTGAATGATCGACGGTATAGATGTTACTGAGAGGTCATTAAGCACACCATCAAAACAAGTTCATCTCTACGGTTTTTACAAACTTGTATTCAAACTTTTCTTCGCATTACATCGCTAGATAATGACTATTTCTATGAAGACGTTACAAGACCTTAGTAAACAGATAATGTTCAAATTCATTATATATATATATATATATATATAATGATTGGATGCAAATTCAACTCACATGCTCCTTCTTGACCTCTTCAAAGACGGTGAGTCGTGAGAAGATCTAATCGAAATTTGCTCAAATTCAGGAACATCGAAATGCTTATCAAAAACAATTGGCATAGAGCCAGATGAAGAGGAACCAACTAATGCTTCACGATTATGTTGAGGTAATTCAATCTAAAATCATAATATCGTTTTACTTTTTGACATTACAAAGGCAAGTTACAACTTCTTGGCATGAAAAGAATGACGAACCGTATTTTGAATATCCGCTTCCAATTCTATTAAGTAATTATGGTAGCCAGCCGATCGAACAAATCTTCTAAGGTATCTCTGTGTTAAAAAAAATTCAATTGATATTATAAAATGACATAGATAATCATTTGAATTTCATGAAATTTGGCCACCAGACCATTAGAGACTTTCTGACACATACTTCATGTATTCTGAGACTGCAAACTTCTTTAGCAGAACAGAATGATGTTTTCAAAGGTCGTCCACTGGCTGAGCAAATCTCAGACTCCATTGTTCTACGACCATCATCCTCAATGTTAAGTGGAGTAAGTGCTTGCATTGAGAAGTACCTAGATTCATTTACCATTATTACGCAATTATTTAAGAAAACTTTGACAATACGTACTTGTCATATATGCTTATTGCGTCTTCAAGAGCTTCTTTGTCCGATAGAGTCTCGTAATTTGTTTCAAAGGTATTGCATGCAATAAGGAATTGAAGACAGTTGTGATCATAACGATTGTCAACAAACTGAAAATTTTGGAATAAAATAAACTGTCACAGTAGCGTACGAATCAATTGGGGAAAACCTCTAAGAACGAGTTCAACAATGGTGGCAAATGAAGCACATCCTCCAATGCACAACACCGAGATAATTCTTGAAGTTGATATTTTTTATAGAATAAACTTTCTTCAAATTGTTTGAAATACCTGATACAAAAGCTATAATATACACTATAAAAAAGATTGTAGTTTCAATATCTAACCGAGATTCAAATAACCCGTGAATAAAATCTTTCGCCTCATCAAAAACATCCGGAGATATTCGCTGTTCCGAAAGCTTATCTGCAACAAACACTTCAACCACAAGGAAAATACTACGGTGAAATATGGACTGAGAAACTCACCAAAGACCCGTTTTGAAATCGTTTTTGGAATAGCTATGCTGCTTACAGACTCCTCGTCAATATATTTATTGTAAATATTTCGAGCATCAAGAAGAGCGACTGTAAATCATACAACAGTGTTCGCAACAAATTTCCTGAATCTAATAAATAGATCTTTGTACCCGATCCTTCGGATCATTGGTCACTTTGGATATCTACTAAATGAAAAATTTACACCAACTTACACAACTAACAGCTAGTGATTTAGATTTAATCTTCATACAACGAAAATATAAACCTACGTGATTGTTCTGCTTTTTGCAACGGAGCAGACCGCTGTTCTCCAAACGACATCTTATATCCTTCAACATGGATCCAAAATTTTATGAGGTTTACTTTTTCTGGAATGCGCTATCAGAATCAGAAGAAACTACCTACTTCTATTACCTCTTTAAAAGTCGTATACCATTCATCACTTACCGCAAAATTCTAAGTAATGAATGAAAAAAGCCAATCCGGATGAGCTATTCAGTAAAAGGTCAATATTATTTGCAATTACTCTCGCTTTTCGTATATCAATTTTATGCGTTATTCCATCTGCTAAAATATCAAGATTTAAGTTTGACGTTGTTCGAAATTAGTTAATACCAGCTTGCCTAAGTCAAAAGAAGAATCTTCTTCATCTTTACCATGTGAGAATTGACCATCAATGTATGCAAAGTTCCTTGTGTCACCAGGGACATATCTCGTCAGATCTATTGAAAAAAACACTAAATTTAGAATTCAGAGCAAACTGGAGAGTAATGCATACTTTCCAGTTAATAAATACTGGTTTGAAATACCAGCAGTACGATGTAAATAGTGTTATCCAGTTAGAAAATTCAACTTTAACACTAACCAAACCAACTTGTTTGGTTCATCAAGTCATTGAATTAGACTAGAATATAATCAGACGATTTATTCAATTTAAAATGTGTAAAAACATTTAAGGTACACCTCACTCTAAGCACTGCATTTTCATTTTGCAGCAAGTTTTTATTAAAAACGACCATTTTATGTGAATCATGAAGAAATATGCATTAAAGATCTACTTGTGATCCGTCACTATTCAAACAATACGCACCACCTTTCCACATGGTCACTTTCCACAATCACTTTTTCTTTTGCTCTTGTTATTTTCAAATAAAACATTTGGGCAAATATACTACCAATTTATTGTTAGTATATTGGAGATACTCGGAAGTGTTCTAAAGAAGCTTTTCCCATGAGCAAACATGTCCTATTCGATTAAATATAATCCTTCAACGATCTCTAAGCAAATAAACAAAATTGCCATCGCGAAAACAGAGTTTTATGAGTTAGTTCACAGAAGCGTTAAACCCTCATACAACGATAAATCAAAAACCATATACCTCGATATCCCTTCCTTTTTAATCTTTCGAATACAGAATTCATAACAGAATCTTAGCCGTTCCGAAAATTAGACGACATCACCTTAGAAAGGCAAGTCTCAACTTCTCTAAAACATCACCTTATTTCGAGGTAAATTGTGTTGCGTTCGGTCAGTAGTTGTGTTAGAGCACAATTTCTTTTTATATCCAAATAATTTCCCATATCTTTAATCCTTAATCAGTTCGACAAATAAATTACTTGCTATAAAATTGATGCGCTTATCTACCAAGTCAGTGAAGGATACTATACTAAGTTGTGATTAATACACCCGGTATTGCGCTACCATTTACGAATCAGTCATAAAGATTTTCGGACGTGAAGAAATAAGAAAAATCTATTTTTTAAAAAAAAATATCTAGATAACTAGTTATTAATTCTAGTTCGGTCGTCATCTTTTTCTCCTCACCCAGTTTTCCTCTACAACCCATAATATTTTGATCCATTTTCCAGTTTTTGTCGAAATGTTTGTCGGAAAAAAGTTGGAAATAGAATGTTCACCTTTATGTAATGGTTTCACACAACAACATTGGAGTGTTACGAATTTGAAGCCTATTTCGGTAATCTGTTCTTTATAGAACTCGTTCTATTTATTAATAGTATGACATAGATTGTGGATAATGTTGAGAGCGAGAATGAAGAGGAGGAATATGAAGAGATGGAAGACGATGAAGAAGATGACAATGCTTTCCTTTTCCCACATTCCACACGTGGTCAATCAGAACTTGATCCTGCAAGTGGGTATCAATTTCTTTAGCGTCACAAGTTGATTTTTTTCATGTTAACGTTTTCAGCTAAAAACACGTGTTCTACGTTCCCTTGTTGCTTAGTTTGTGGGCGCATTTCTACGCCTAAAATTCGTCTTTTTAAATGGCCAGAGGATTTGCAACTCCGAAGGTCATGGTTAGTACTGGTTCTCGTCATTTACACACAGCAGTTACGAGGAGGTTTTCAAAAACTTTAATTGCATTTTGATAGAAATTTCCGTCAGGGCAATTCCTTCATTTACGAAAATCAGGTCAAAAAGAAAAAGAATCAAAGAGTTTAACGTGTATCGATTTTTGTTATTAATTAGCTCTATTAGTTACTTGGTTTTCGATATTAGACTTCAATTAGACAAATTGATTAGTTTGGTAAGAGTAATGTGGAAGATGTTGATTTGACTTTACTAAATAGTTTTAGCAACATATCAGACTCTGTTAATGACGTGGTTGTCAAGAATAATTTGTTAACAATTCAACAGAGCTTTATTATTAATACTCTTATGTTATATTTTAACGCATTGCCCTATAATAATGATATATCTCATATAAAAAACCTATTAAAATTAAGCTAGTGAACATTAAAGAAATATCACAAATATTTTAGGTTGAAATTTTTTCGTCTTAGTTTGGATAGCTTTGATAACTGTCAAGATCCGTACATATGCAATATCCATTTCGATGCCGACCAATTTCTTTGCGAAGGAGACCGTATTTTTTGGAAACGAAATCCATTCCCAAGCTTTCAGCAACGCCGTAGTATAATGGCCGAACCTTTTCCTTGGGAGATAGAGCAAAATATTTCAAAAAAGGTATGATGAGATTGAGACTCATTTGAAGTTGGTGTTCTCTCGAGCTTTTTCCACTTGTGTGAATGTTTAAAATAACATTGTATTAGAATGCAAAACGATGTATAAACTATATAACATTTGATAGGATAAGTTTCTAACATGTTTTTAGAATCCATAATATATAGTAAAGTGTGCATTAAGTCATGAAGATATTGGTAAAGGAAGATTAGTTTACGTGAGCATTCTATCTATGAATTTCCTTTACTTCTCCATTTCAGTATTGTGCTTTCCATTGTTTTTATGCCAGATTCTTATTCTTTTGTTCTTATATAAAAGCATAAGCTACGACGTGACTGAAACATCTTTAAGCCGCCGACTCAAAAGGGTTGTCCTGTACGACTGAAGCCTGGAGTATTTCATGGGCACACTGTCACATTTCGAGAATCTTTTTTCAGAAGCAGGGTGTCATTTTATTTTTTGTTTAAGTCTCATTTTGCCTTATTTCACTTCTCTTCTAGTCAAAAGCGTCGCACCCAGTGGCAGTAGTTTCTTTGCCTGAAAATCCAAATATTTTCTACGAATTTTCATACACGAGGACGTCACCAATAGATTTCAGCAAGTTCTACTCATGTCTGACATGTAGGCGTGCGAAAACAGACAGTATGTTTTATCTAGTATCATTAGATTTTGCTCAGAATTCTACATATCCAATAAATTACTTTGTAGCACGAATAAAAGACGTGATTCGAACCATACACATCAAGGACGGGACGATACAGAGTCGAGTTGACCCTTTCTGGGGGCACCATTTTGCTTGTAGACCATTCAACACAGTGAAAGTGATGTTAGGCTTTTTTCTCAAATTTTTGTTGCTTTCCTCTCACTTTTTTAAAAAGTTGATGTTTTTTGTTGCAAATTGAGAGTTCGGATTATTAAGAAATTATTACCTACTTTACATAAATTCCCATATAACCACTTATATCACATTGTTGGAACTAATATGTTACAGACTGTTATTGGACTTCATGTAAAATTTACAGTGGTCCAGTATGTCAAGAAACTCAGGATCATTGTACTAAACTTGTGAAAAGCACAAACCATAATGAAGTTGGTCAATCTAGCAGTATGCATGGTAAGCTCGGCAATTTCCAAGCAATGGTATGTATCAGTATTCCCTACTCAACATTTTTTAGGTAACACACATATTGCCAATCTCGAACAAACTCCGTTTTCTGGGACGAAGTCCTTAGATTTTTGTAGTGAAAAACCATCTCAGAACAAAGTAACTGCTGACAGATTTCTGTCTGTTGCTCCCTTCTTAAAAACTTGTTTCTTATAGGTTCGTGGACATCAAAGCATATTCACCCCTGCCAGTTTGCGGAAATCAAGACAATGGCATGTACGACAGGTCGGTATGACTGTGACAATGTGTTTAAACGCTCTTCTAAAACTCAAAGTTTATAAAAAGAAAAAAAGCTTTGCATTGTTTCCCTTTCTTTGCCAGTTGCGATATAATAGTAATTTTTATCATCAGTTGTAGCTTTTAGCGATGGGAAAAACGACCTTTGCCACAGTGTCACCTTTGTCGTAGAGTTCTACCGTCAACAGAACTTCTTGTGCAGCATCTTTTAAATCATATCAAACTGAGACGTACCTGCAGTATATGTGGTTCAAAGTACGGCTAATAATAATGTTACGAATAACATTAAATTAAGTCAATATGGTCTTTTAATAATGTATTTTTTTCCCTGCAACTATCGGCAACTTTTTCTTGCAACCTCATTTTTTCGTCATAGCATTTTTTTGCAGATTATCTCCAGATCAGCACGTACGCATGCGTCGGATGAAAATCTGCTCAATGTGCTCCAAAAAGTGTGGACGCTAGGATGCTGACAAGAATTGTTTTGCAATTTTATTGAAAGTTTAGAAATAACCGTAATTCAGGGATAACACGTGATCGTATAACCTGCCACGATATGAGATGAGTAGCGCTAGTTTTTGTAATACTGTGAAAAAAACTAATAAACAATCTACATGCCGTTCACGCAGTTCCACTGGTTGTTCCTGCTAATCCAGGAGCACGTCCGTCACATGCAACAATCTTCACTCTAGAAGGGTTTGATATACTTTTGTCGCAGTAAACATCCGAGAAATTTTCTCTGACCTATCAACTGAGCGGTCAATAAATCGATGTACATCACGGAACTCAACGCCATCAATTACGAATGTCCAAACATTGTCACAGTATCGATACGTCACTAATTTATCCGCTTTGAATTGGACCTTGGAGTAATAAAATACATAATTAATATTACCACCAGACTATACAATGAATGTTAATGTGAAATAACTTGCCAACTCTAGCAAATTCCATTTCTTACTACATCGCTAGTTCTGTCAACACAGAAGCTCACCCAAAACAACCCTAAATGTACGAGAAAACTCACCTTATTTTTAACTCGGAATGCAAGTGCTTTATTAATATTTTTATCAAAAGTGGTGAGTACTTTCATAGCAAGAGGTCGAGTAATTAAGCCCTCCTCAACAAATTCGTCCAATGTCCGACTCAGGGCAGTACCCAATGTGGTTTCTCGATACATCATATATGCCATGTTGCAGTGAGCCACTGGACACAAACTGGCTAGTAAAACCTTTAAAATGAATTGTTTTACTTGTAACACTTTATGTCATACAAACACAGGTAAAGGAGAACCTAATCTGATCAATACGTTTCATGTGAGTAGAACACTTTATATCTTCACAGTAGATATGTATCTGATTAACAATAGATAGTAACCCAATAAAATAGGAAAAACCAACACAATATTTGGACTTACGAAAAATACTGTTATATCACAAAATAAGGCACAACTTCGGTCGAATGCATATCACAATTCAATCACAACCAAAACTACCCAAAACCACCAAACTGCGAAATTTGCTCAGTAATGAATTCCATCGGAAATCAACAAAGATTGGTAACAAAATGACAACAAAATAGCATCTGAAAAGTAGTGATACACTGAAACATTCTTAGGAAACTTTTCTACATACTATCCAAATGAAAAACTGTTAGAAAAAAAGTGAATTTCATTGTAAGGCTTCCAGTGGTTAACACATGTTTTGTTCTGCACATTCATATCCAGTTCACAAAGTTGCTTCTACGAGGATGTAAGCTTAGCCGATCCATCACAAGCGACAAATTTCACTCTAGCAACACGAATACTATCACGAAAGTCAACTCGCTCCATTAGAAATGTCCAAACATTATCACAATGTCGATAAGCACGCAACTTTTCGGCCTTAAAAATATTGAGGCGCATGTCGCTTAACCCAAACACTTAATGCGCAACTTACACACCAACCTTGAAATACATTTTGTTTTTCGCTTTTTGAGCAAGTGCTTTGTTGATAGCTTTATCATAAATTGCAAGGACTTTGACTGCAAGTTGTGGCGGTATCATTTCTAGAATTAGAAGCATACTGATGAAATATTATACGACAAACACTAGTATTCGTACGTTCATGTACGAGATCATCGAGTGTCTTCTGTAGGGCCTCCCCAAGTGTAGTGTTTCTATACATTTGATAATAAGTCATCTGAAAAAAATGCACAAACAAATTAATAGAAGCACAAATGAATGAAATAAGAGCGGAATAAACAGATAATTCGTTTATCGAAAGCATTAAACAATTCATTCATTTATTCAGTATTTGTATTAACAACATTTATAGCGATTAACTTTTAACAGCCCTTTGATAAGGATATAACACAAAAATAATCATAACAGTAAGTTGAAAATTCGAATAATTCCTCCACTTCCAGCAGTTAATATACGTAGTGGATTTGACCCTAGTAGTACCATATCTAACACTTCATCAGGTCCATTACCCAATTCCTAGTACGATTAAATGATTAAACAAAATTTTGGATGTTTAAAAATGAATAAACAACCTTGCATAATGAGCCGTCTCTGGCATCGAATATTCTTACGAAGCCATCTACTGAACCAACACATAAAATTGGTATGTTTTCCTCCATAGACCACACCGCTCGCATTATCGCCTAAGTTTTTACAATACAACGACGTTTTGAAAAAAAAAACCAAAAAAAACACCTTTGTAATCTTGTGCTTTATAACATAAAATTAACAACAATAGTACCAAATGTGAAAATTCCTGTGATTTTAGAAAAAGTGCAGGGTACAAAAGATTATTAAATCGCGTTGCAATTTGAAAATGACGAAACTTGCTGACTAGATAGAAAATCTGGTAAGAAAAACAACAATAAACAGTCTTAATCATGCAGGCTTAAAATGTCACCTGTGAAGAAGGAGCTGCGTAATTGCTGCGTAGTGTACCGGATGCAGTTTCATAAATACAAAGAGTACCATCATTGCGACCAACAGCTAACCATGAATTGAATGGTGCAAATTGAACGCATTCGACACAGGTTTCCACAGCAGTTTCGTTCAACTGACATACACCAATCACCAACGTATGTTCAAAACACTAAAAAGCTTTACAATACCTTTTGGGAATCTTCCACTTTTGACAATACAATCAACTCCATCGTTATCGTCAACTTATCTGCATGGGATGTATTCAACAAATAAGCTGAACCTAAATGCAGAAAACACTGTAATTACTTTATCAAAAATAGAGAATAAACTAATAGACCATAAGATAATATTGGTAAATGTAAACATAATGGAAAAGCACATTTTGATGTTTAAAGAAAGAAGATTTCTATGAAACAAAACTAATGATTGACTACCGTTTTCAGCTCCAACAACGCCAATTGGTTGACTGACATGATGGTGCACTGCGCTAATAGCTGAATTGACATTTACCATAGCGGAATTTCCATCTTTTAGGAACCATAATCCTGAAATCGACATAGATTAGAAAATTATTTCCAGCGAAAATATATTTCGACAAACACATGGACTTCGCGAAAGCCAAGATATTGTATAATGCTTTGCTTTGATTAATGCTTTAGCTATGTATAGGATTGTAGTTTAAAGCTTAATCAGGAACCACACTAGGAGAACATTTCCATGAGAAACACTGTAAATCTGCAAGAATCATTTATTACACACTTCTAAGCACTATAATCACTAAATTTATAACTTTCTTCACTACACTGAAGTAATCCGATTAAAAGACATCAACAAAGAATCAGCTAAAGAAGGGAAAAATACAATACAAAACGAACGAAATACTACATTATCAACGTGACTCGAAAAAAAGCACAAAAAACATTTAACTGACTTACTGCACCATCAGCATAACCAGCCAATAGACGTTTTCCATCAGGAAGAAGACCACCAACAGTGCAAGATGATCCATTCCCATTATAAACCTTAATCTATCTATCAATCAAAAATATGGAACAGTGGTGAAACTTCGCATTATTATTGCATAAAATTAGATGCATTAATAGACGTAGATCCGTAGCCCAGAGGTTAGTGGTCTTACGTCGACCAAATCTCAGGCCGACTTTTTCACAATGCAAACTAACTTTGTAAGAATCACTGACTTCATTTAAGGCATTATTGTATTCAACTACTTCCAACAATTTTGACCAAATCCAAGTGCATAACAAATCCAGTAGAGACTGATCAACGAACAAGCTTTAACCTTTATGCTATTTTACAACCAAAAATCAGCATGGTAAGAGATCGACGACAGTAAAACTTATCACTGATAGTGAAAACATTACGAGCTGTATACTGCAAAAAAAAATAAACTTAAAGGATTTCTTGACTTGTTTTCAAAAAACGTTCTGCATAAATATGATTAACCAACCAAGTATAGATAAAGGAACAAACAGTTTCAGTTTCTATTTTGAGTGAAAAAAAAAGAAGTTAGCTGTGATTTTCCATGAAAATTATGTTAAATTAAAATAACTTTCTCTTCTTTCTAACTTTCTACAAAAAATAACTTTCTCTTCTTTCTAACTTTCTACAAAATAATCACCTTCGATTGTGCCACTCCTCTAGGTCCAATTAACCACATCCAAACTATACCATCTTTGTCTCCAGCAAAAAGTATGTCACTGGTAGTATGCCAGCACATCCACTCCAAATCATTACAGTCATTAATCTAATGAGGCGAAAATTACTCAGAATATAGTAAAATCTAGAATGCCGAACTCAATAAAAGCAAAGCTTAACCTTAGCTCGAGTTTTTAAGTCAAGCAATTGCGTAATAATTATTTTTCCAGACATATCCCCAGTAGATAAGAGAGTTTGACCATTGTTAAATGCCACATGTATCACCGAATCATCATGATCAATCTTGAGCACAGGAACAGAGTCTAAACACCAATAGCAGACATATTTACTCATCAAACCGAAACTTAAAAGTAAAAAAGAAGTAAAACGTAAACACTACAAAAATAAATAAAGAATATCATCCAACTAAACTCATGAACATCTTTTCTGATCAAGTTCATAACGAAATTAGTCATATTCATATATTCAAATTCATTTATTTCAGAAAATAAAAATAATCTTATGCTGTACCAGATACTTGATTATCCCATAAATAGGCTACATCGTCTTCTCCACCTGAAGCTAACCATCTTTCTGCTATTACTGCAACTGAAAAGCAGTCTTGTTCGTGAGCCTGCAAAGCGAACGACGAGTCATCAATCACACCACACGCTTCAACATCCGAAAAGCTGAAAAATGCAAAAAACACGGTGAATTATAGTTCTTAGTTCTCAGTAATTGCACTACTCTTATCTACATACTTTTTTAAAGGAGTATCTATAAGATCTTGCTATACAGAATTTGAACGATATAAACATGTACTTTGAAGTGCTTTGTTGTTCTTCGTCATCACTACTGTACTCTTCATGGCCGGGTTCCGGAAGATCATTGAATTCAAAAACCTGAACAAACAATAGTATAGAAATGTAGAATTGGGAAAGCAATTATGTGAATTGATACAACCAGAAAAAGATTTCAGATTTACCCTCAATACACTCTTAACAGTTATATGCTTCGTTGTAATAATACATGAACAAGATCTCTCAATGCTCCGTTGTAATAGCACATAAACAAGAACAATTTTAAAACAAATAGATAACCAACGTATTCACATCATTTGAGAAGAAACTCGAAATTCAATAAAAGTTTGTGAACTACTAAGTAGTAAAGATGTTGCCAACTACTTAGATCATTTAAGTAAAAAATGCACACTAGAACTAATCCAATTATAACAATTAGAATCTATTGCCAATCAAAGCAACTCCATGAACAATGTAATAAAAAATGTTCTTATAGCACAACTGAAGTATAAAACATATTATGATGACCAAAATCACCTGCTCCACATGTTCTGTGGTTTCCTCTCCATCCATGATAATAAGCGACAAAAGCCGCTCTGCTTTATTTAGCTTCGATAAAATACCACAAATCAAGCACAATCTATAAAAATACAATTCATTGGACGTAAGGCCAATCAGTGATAATGTGAGCGAAGTGCACAATCTTCACTTGATTATCTAGTTTCCTTAAAAACATAATTAATAAATCATAAAATCATTCCCTACTAAAAATAATTGCAAAACTATTCAGACAATGAAAGCACTGAAAATATTCAATCAAGCAGTTTGATTAAGAATTTTGATAGAACATAAAAATTTCTTGAATATCAAAGCTCCCTATAACTGATAACTGTTATTAGAAAAATAATGGAAAAAAAGGTTTTCTTTGTTGGCAGCTTTCCGGTAGTGTAATAGTAAGTGGAATAAAAAAAATCTATCGAGTTATACAAGAAGTAAAACTAGATAACCAAATGTACACTTAAATTTTATTGGAACAAAAGAGAACTGTCGGTGAAAAAAGAACTAGTCGCTACCATAAAAATTGTAAATCAGTTCTACTGACAGATAGCTAATACCATTATGTCAATATCGATATATAATCTCAATTAGTGTACAAGATGATCCTATCTATCTAATTTCTCGCACTCAACAGATAACTACACAACCTACTTCACAATGACTGTCGCATAGCAAGAACTACCTTCTCGACATTAACGACATTGTGGAAACACTGCTTCCGCATTTTCTTATTCCCACCACAGTAACAAAGGTCGAGGTCATACTTTGAATGCCAATGTTTAAATCAACTAATCTTACCCAGACGACAAAAGTTAATGAAAAACGCCCTTTATATAAATGTCAAATTCAAACGCAATATGAAAAGCAGTGGGAGAGTATAAAAACGTAATAACTTTGACATTGAGCAGGAAATTCCTTTTGTTACATAAAATTATCTGAAACTTGAAGATAATACTTTGAAACACGCATATATGTATATACATGTGCATTTCAGCGTTGATCAACTCGGGCTGGGGGATGCGTTAACGCATTCGTCTCAATGGGTCTAGAAATGACTAAATTCACGCCTTATCTATGTAGTCACTTGAGCCACTACTTTCCAAGTCAATGCTGTTTATTTCATCCTAAATTTCTATCGTACCACCTTACCGATTCGAAGGTTTGGCAGGCCCAAGGAGTGCTGCAAACAAGAATCGGTTTACGAATAACTGTGAAATGCGCCGCCCTTCACATATAAGTTTCATATTATATGCAAATTTTCGAACTAATGTTGGACTCGTGCGATCAAAGCATTTCATTTCACGCCTCTTATTGCAATATCACCTCGAGTCTACCAACTGTCAAAACATAAAATGACTATACTAGGAAAAATGTTGGAAATGAACAAAATAAATTACTTCTAACATTGGCTAACAGATACGCAACACAAATCACCTCTTCAGAGAGAAATATGGAGGGGAAAATTACAACATTACCAGTGTCAAGGAATACATTCAAATCATTTTCACATAATGATCTAAATTTGAAATAGTAATTTTATACTTAGAAAACACTGGAGAAGACAAAGATCAGCTTAGAGCTGCCAGGTTTATATAATGACTAAAAATAGAGATTTCATACTTTTAATCTCCAATACTCAAAATCTGTACAGAAGAAGCAGAGCGATCAGAATCGCGAAACTTGGCGAAAGAAATAGCCACTTCCAATGGCTATAATGTAGCTACCACTAACAAAAGGCGATGTAGGAAGGACAAGCCCCTAGGCGAAAATTCTAGTAAAGACAAAATCCCGTTTATTTTACGCTTTATATCTGATGAAGTAAGCATAGCTGTCAAGCGATGCTTAAAAAGAGCAAAATTATAAAATTTGGTAACTATTAATGAAATCCCATCAAATTCTCTTAAACACCAATTGATTCGCTACCGTTTTGCACGACCGCTTATGCGTGCCGAAAGCGTGCATTTTATGTCCAAATGGGAAAAGCGGTGATTGCATGAAGTCAGGCATAATATACCTGATCTCATGCAAAACTTGGGGTGAGGAATATATTGGTGAAACGGGTCTTCTCCTATGTATTAGAATAAAAGAACACCTAGATGGAAAAACAAAACTTAGAATGAACACCCCACTAGGTGCACATAGGGTTCAGAAGCATAACGGTGTCGATTTTGAATTTAATGCCAAAATCCTTGCGCAAGAAATAAGAACACCCACGCGAAAGTTTTTGGAAGCGCTCTGGATAAATACCAGAGCTCCAAAATTGAACAGAAAAGACGAGTGCCTTGTGGATATGCACGACCTAGCCCCATATATAAGAATGGTAGTCTGATTAAATACCAGACATTAGTCTCTATGCTATCTCTATAAACGATTGCTTCCACAAATAACAGAGGAAAGCCATTTTAAAGGTGAGTATTTGGGATGATGTGGGTTTGACTGGGTGTTAAAACTTTAGATTAGGTTTTTCTTTTGCAAGATTAACGATAGTGTTTGATTGAATAGACCACACAATTGACATAAATCTTTTTAGGCTCTGATGAAGGCGATTCTGCCGAAATGTTAGCCTGTTTCTGTGTTGTATTGTCTTTTCAATAAAACACTGTTTACCAACCTCGAGTATTGCTAAACAAAGTTACAGTCAAGATACTCAAAATCTATTTGCGAATCATATTTCATCAAAAAAATAGTCACAATAAGATTTTAGGAATCGTCATTCCAATGTGAACTAGACTGATTTTAAGAAAATATTTCATTATTCAGTTCAATTCATCTTTCTTATTACACACATTTTAAACGCATGACTTCAATTTATTAAATTTCAGTCGTTTAAATGGATTATTTTTGTTGACAATTTCAGTGAAATGCAATATCCCATCTCTCCTGTTTATTTGAATTAGTTAATATTTACATGAAAAAAGCAACGCCATTTTGTATCATCAAAGATAAGCAATGAAACGGATGAAGACTACAAACAAAAAGAAACATGATTCACTATCTTTCCTTACGTTAAATAATCTAGTTGACTCAGAGGGAAGTTGATATTAGTAAGTTAACAATCATAATAAGCAGAGAGTGACAAATCGATCAGTGTGACAGTTTGAATCGAATTATTCATTCCCAGAACTGAAAATTAATACACTGAACATACCCAATGACGGGAAAAGCACTTTAACCCTTTTTATATCATACCTCAGTCAGAAGCAATTTTGCATATTAATGTGATCAATATTGCAACAGTGTATGATGTAGAACAATTATCCCATACAACTAAGAGAAAAGCTTAGCCAACTGAAAGTAGCCTTAGTTATTTCGGAATAAGCATATTCTCGATCTATAATTAATTTTCAATTTAACATTGACAAATCATAAACATTTAATGAAAGCATAAATAGCGAATCTTCTCAAAATCGTAACACATATTTCAATTAAATATGACAAATTATCACTAATCGTCCAAAAAAAATTTAGTAGTGTACGAATCAACTATAGATATGTCAAGCAAGAAGGAACGAATGTAATTAATCAACCAACTAAATGTAATTAACTAAAAGAAAACTGGAGTAATTTTTTTCGAAACACAATACGAAATGTTGAAACAGTAAACAAGTTCTTCCAGTAAACAACAATAACAGCTACACCAACATTTAATTGTGATCAAATTTACAATACTATAATAATGAAATGAAAGATTAACGCCATTGCAACGTTGCATTACACAATCCGAGCGAATGGGCGGTCACTTGAATTTAATTGCATTTCGTAGAGAAAATGCATGTCAATAAGTTGATGGATAGGTCAGGTATTTCGACATATTTATACAGAAGCACACTTCAAACACACTACCTAAGCAAAATCATCAATTCTACAAATATTAGATTTGTTATTGAAGAACTAAGAAAAAAATCATGCTATGAAGATGATCATTACTAGGATGAACAACAATGGTAGCCTGGTCATTGAAGTTCATCTTGAATTAACCTTCATCATAAGAAATAATGAGAAGTTAATGAAAGAAAGTTTATATCGAGGAGAATGTAGATTTATTACATCAAATAACATATATTTGCAGAAGAATTTTAAATGGTTTATATAGCCTGACCTGACCTGCGAGTTATGCCTATTGAAGTGGATTGCAGAAACAAAGACTAAGTGTCTCATAATAATAGAGAATATTTTAGAGAGACAGGTATTATCTATTCCCTCAGCACAAATGAAGTGAAACAATTCGATCAAGTAAGCAAGACGTTGCTAGTTGACTGATAATGAACAAATAACTAAGCTATATGACAAAGTGATCGGCAGAAATTAATACCGTCCACAAAGTCAAAGTTGGACCTTGTCATGAATTTATGTACTTTAACAGCAGTACGGCTGCTTAATGGCGCCTTAGTGGTGCTACAGTGGCAGACAGATTCGAATAAGATTCGCCGCTGCACCACCTAGGCCTACTTACTAACTGCGCCATACCTCCGGAATTAGTCGATTACTACCAGAAGAATCTGGGTAAGATGAACAGCATTGACTTACGGAAGGGTGATCGCCATATAGACCCTGTTCGCATTCAACTACGATGATATCGCGATGAACACAAATGCGTAGGCGTAGACGCATCCCGCCACAAAGGGGGACTGATGAACTATATTATCTATCAACAGTAATTTGCGCTAGATATCTAAACATTATTTTTACCTTCCCAAACGCTACTTTCCATGCTCAAGTTATTAATAATAATAATGAAATTCCTATAACAGCTAAACAGCTTAAAAGAAATCTTGACTCTCACATAAGGATGAACAAGAGTATGTGTATGCGGCCTATTTTTGACTTATACGAAAAAAAAAACTCCAAACGTGATAAAGATATGTGACAAAAGACTAGTAGAGCACCGATGGAGGAGGATAATATATTTAAGAGTACTTGGATAGCGAAAACTGATCATACAGTGGAAATAAAGCTAAAGCCGAAAAGTTTTCTAAAAATCGCGAAAAAAAAAGTATGTGAACACACTTTGACACATCCAAAATATGGTGGACCTACAATCGCGCATATAGCATCATATTAAGACAATTCAAAATCACGAACTACATGAAACCACCTCACTGCTAGAAAAGGTATAAGGTTTTCCATAAACAAAGAAAAACAATCACAAATAAAAAAACAACACAATTCCAGGAGCGAAAATGAAAACCGAAAAATTATAAATCATACGCAACATCGAACAAAAAGATCAAACAGTTTGTAACCAAATTCGTATGTGGATAAACCTTGTCGAATGTCCCATTCTTAGTTAGAAAAAGCAAACAAAGACAGCTAGACTGAAGTGCGATCTACGCAACACGCTGGCACAGTTGCATCCGAGCCACATTCGTACTTACAATTTGGTACTCTTAGCAAATGACGTGACCATGGCGACGAGGTAAACGATCCTTAACAACGCGCGCAGCCGCGTTGCAAATCAGTCCGCAAAGCGACGCGTGCTGCTTGCAACGCGTTTCCGCGTGCCTACGTGGCTCGTCACGGCGAGCGCGCAGCTGCGAAAGCTAGTCGATAGTTGGCTAGGCGCCCTTCTGTGTCTTTACTCTTGGTGCACTGCTGCGTACTGCCATCAGGATCCCTTAAACTCAATCAACTTAAATCCTTATGGACGCCGTAGACGGCGGATGATTGCTGTTCGTTCATTCTATTCATCTAGGACGCGCGCGTGCGGTACCGCACGCATATTCCGTAGTTACACTGCGGGAGTACACCGAAATGGCCAGTACGTCGAAGTTGTCATTCCGTGCCAGAAACCTCGACGCCAGCAAAGCAATGTGTGTATTTTTTGCTGCAGAACTCCCAGATCTATCCGAATGTGCTCCTATAGCTCGAGCTGTGGCACAGATGCCAACCGGTATGGAGAAGGAGGAGGAGATGGTGAGTCGCAGCATGGCTGCCGCTTTGGCGTTATCGATTCCTCGTTCGTGCAAGGCTCAGTTGGTCTCACATACCAAAGTTACTCATTGTTTATTTAATTTATTTTGGTTCCATACTTTGTCTGGTTTTTCTTATGCTAGTTACCTAGTTTGTGGTTTCCAAATTCATCACTGACTTCACAGTTACAGTGACATTTATTTATTAAGTTATTTATTCTGGTTTGTAAAGCAATATAGTAATATAGTCACTCAAATATAAAGGATATGGTTTCTTAAAGTGGAATGCTGTTATGCGCTATTTAGTTGGGTACGTAAACAACCCGTACTTGCGGCGCGCCGTATATTGATTGCCCCGATGGTTATTGATGGTGCTTTGTGTATACAGAGGAATTAGATTCCAATGCGTAATCAACAATTTTTAGGAATCTCATCTGCAAGATGCAATTCTTGCTCAACAGGCAAGTACCTCTGGCGTTCGCGTCGACAATCATGTCATACCGACACCTAAAGTATTGCCTGTTGACCCAGCGTGGTACGATGAGGTGTACCCTGTTCAGCCTTCTCCTCCAAAAGGCAGCCTCATAAAAGTTCAAGGTGTCGTCTTACATGTACAGCAGTAATGCCTGACATTCTGCAGGAACATGATTTTCTCATAGTGTGCTTCAGCTTGGTTGGCATTAGACAAAGAGGAAGCTGAATACGATGTCGATTCTGAGGACGAGTGTTGGTTAGCAGAAAGGCCGCATATTGATCCGCGAGTTCTAGAGCAAATATTTGACACCCTTGAGGCAAAGTCTTCAGACAATAATATTTGTTTGCCTGGTACTGCCAGATCAGCTCTTTTAGGTATATTTTTTTGGTTTTTTTACAACTAGCGATTTTTTATCTATCATTTGATTAAGAAAACAATGGATGTATTTGCCATGGTCTATTTCAGGTCTCTTGTTTTATTGTAGTATGAACTTTTTCTCGATTTGTTTTGTTTGCAGCATATGACGAGGCTGTTGTTGATGATGTTTATGATTACTGGTTAGCAAAACGAGAAAAGAGCACAACAGTTAGATCTGTACAGCTAGGTGTCGGAGGCTTGATACCGCGTGTACGAACAGAATGTAGAAAAGTTAGTTTTTTATAGTATGCATTAGTAGCATGTGAGATGAAAATATAGTGCTTCTGTTGCTTATCTTATTATTAATAATAGTGAACAGTAGTTGACCAAGTTTACTGTTACATATGTATTGTACTGTGAATATATCGTATTGATGTATATGTATATGACGTTCATTATATATATATATATATATATATATATA
>KN716163.1:345759-369796 GCA_000816705.1 Dictyocaulus viviparus | reverse complement strand
ACTAACTAACTATCAAACTTCTGTAATTTCACTTGGATGTTTGGTGCTTAGAGCCAATCAAACAACAGATTGGATAATTTTCAACTGTTTTCTTAATGTAGCCAAGATCATAGACGCTTTTTTAAACGGGTTTCACAAAGCAAAGTGAAGGCGAGAGTTATTAGTTACTGCTACTCCGTTTCACATGAAAGAATGCAAAGATACCTCATTTCTTTAATATTCTCAGTTAGCCTCATAAGCTTGTCATTTGCAAAAAGTATTGATTTCCACAATTTCAAACGATATTTGAGCTTGAATTTGTTTCGATAACATGCGCAAAAATTTCTGGATGAAAAAATCAGTTTAGAGTTGAGAAGAATCTTGCATAGGAGAAAAATAGACGTAAAGGTGCCACATCTGGTGTAGTAGCTACCATGCCTAGGCTCATATTAACCTATAATCAAAATTGCAGTTCATCGCTTTTTTATAAGTAGGTTAGTGATATATGGGCCAAAAAGTGCAAAATAAAAGATGGATTATGGAAAATTTATGAGTTAGCACAATGTCTAGTGATATTAACTCCAATAAACAAACAACATTAAGCATATCTTCAAAAGTAACATGGAGAATCTACCGAAAAGAACTGAGAGCAATACATAGCCGACATATATCGAATCGATTATCATTGTTCTGATTTATACATAGCACCGATTACCCCCATCTGGCTTGGATGGAAAAGATGAGATGTAATGTACCAAGCCGTTCCGACATATATCAAGCATTTAAGTTAATTTAAAATCTTAAAAATAAGTGAACATTGACTTTTTTTATCAAACAGTTACGGCAAAAAAATGAAAAACTAAATTTCTATCTGAAATAAATAGAAAAATGGGATAAGCACTTAAAGCAAATTGCCACCTCCATTTGTTGTCCTATGTAATCATAATATATAAGCTTTTTATATGTGACATATGTTTTGTACGGTGGCCTAAAAGCTTTGATACAGCGAACCTACACGATATAATAGATATGATCTACATAGTGAGTTCCTGTGATCAACCTTTATCAAATCGCCATTTTATTCTCTCAAATTGATTTTTTGATCTTCTCCCCAATTCACCGAAACCAGATGTTTGATCTGCTCGAGCGGAATCGAGCTACAGGACGATTTCGCATTGTAACAGAGTAATTGCTATAAATTCCTTGCTATTGCACTACACGTTCCCATCATGTAAAAATAATAACTAAGTAATTCATATAAATACAATGCGACCTATACAATGATTCTATATAAACAGAAATCTCAATCATTGTTATGTAACAAGACAAATATGGAATGTATTAGTACCTTAGTAGGTTCCATGTCCACGAGGGACTTCCAATGAGCTACCTCTCGCTGTAAATCAAGAATAGTTTGCTCCAAGTGTTTAATATCAACATCTGAGCTGTGCCATGCAGTGAGTTGCAAGCGTTCCAATTCTGTCTAAAGCAAGGAGTCAAAAGTATGGTAGATCAACTATTTTAAGAAATAAGAAAATTGATCACCTTTAATTTTTTAAGTTCGTCATCTCGGGCTGATATCATTGTTTTATGTCGGTCAGCAATCATATCCATCTCAGCATGTGCAGCGGACAAAAGCTGTTCTTGCTCATGCAATTTCTCTTCTAATTCACTGACCTTTGACTTTTCAGCGACGAGCTGACGCTCAGCTTCACTCAGTTTTGTGTTTGCTACCTAAAGAAAAGAATTGTATTTGAGTTAAAAATAGGATAAGTTCACCGCATAAGTGTTTTGCTAATGGTCAAGCTGGTGGTCGATGATAAAAAATATATTGTGATAGTGTGAAATTCACAATGCAATTTAGTTAAGAAGAAATCATTTATATAGTATAAAAAAAGCTATACGTAATTTTGTATTTATAGCACAATATAGACTTGGAAGATAGAGATATATTTTCAACACATGCGCATTTATATCAATTATGATAAAAAGGATGTCCATGTATACGCACGCACAACAGCGTCCATCGGGCTAAGGTTGCTACAGTTTCAGTGCAACGCGTATTGTGAACAAGTTGGTATCTTAACAAACATGGTTCTGTTGACGAAAAAATTATGATACGTTGAAGAATGGGCTTAATCAATCTCGAAAGAAAAATTAACCATCCGTTTGTCGTCTTAGTATTCTCGCGGCGTGTGCATAAGAATGGTTCATACGACTTGAGGACAGACACCTAGAAGTTAAATGACCTGTTTGCCTGCAGCCGAATTCCAACTCGCGTATACGGTATTCAATCACACGAATCATTGTGTCCCCTCCTACCAGTGCGCTACAGCTACATTTCTGAACGGAACGTATGGCTGTGATTAAGCAAATAAACATCAACTTGTTAAAGTTCAGTGAATACAGAACAAAAACCAAAGCTACATCGCGACTTATTCTGCATTTGTTGAATATACAGAAGACTTTAACCACCGCTACTTTGTTAAGAAGACAAATATATGCTTGGAAAAATGATCGCGGCTTGTTGGAAATGATAACTGAGTGAAACTTGAGATATTATTCCAACTAAACAATATTCTAACGTTATAAAGATTTTCTGCCCATATTTCAATCAATAATACAATTTATGTTAATATAATGCAAGCATATAATCGTTGATGCGATCAAACCTGCAGCTCTGATTCTGGGTCAGGAACTTCATCTCTCGCTTCATTAAGTACCTCGTTAGCGAATTCGGATAACTGTCCCTGCAGATTCCGAAACCAACTCATTAATGTGAATGAAAATCTGAAACTTCACAAATTATGTAAATGCGTATGATACATGCGATATATTCTCAGAGGAAACATACACCTTATAATGAAGAACGTCTGCTCTAAAACATTGTCTGGAAGAAAAAGATGGTGAAAACTGCTCACATAAATGTCATATGGAAGAATAGGAATTATGCAGGAATCGTTAAAGAAAATCTCAAAAGTTGCATTACATCCAACGTAATGTAGGGCCGCTTTCATTGAGACAATTATTCAAATACTTCATTGACTGTGTTGTGCAACCTTTAGAGAATAAGAACACAGTTTCTAAATAGCTGTTAAATGCGTGAATATTTGAATGCCTGAATTTACGGGATGTAAGGACCCCAAAAACTTTTACTTTCTCCGCACAACTGCCTCTGACAGTGGTAGTCTGTTTCGCTTCCGGTGTTTTTCGCGATTACCAACCATTCATGATTTATTGATGATTACTAATCGTCGGCATTTTAGTCTTGACGCTAATCCTAACCGGTCATTATGTTAGGGAGGTTGCCCTAAGCTTTTTACCTTTTTGCCTTCTGAGCCTTATTTCAATAGCTCGCCCGCCAGTGGTTAAGTTCTTTTCTCAATATGTACTGCTTCGTATGCCAAATATGAAGTATGTTCCGTAACTTGAGATATCAACCCACATCTTGAATACTACAGTGAAAGAAATGTTAAGTCAAAGAACAAACGCCAGTTTATATATATTTTTCACAATCGGTGACCTATTCAAAGAACCAGAGCGGTGCCAATGCATCTCTCCTTTTCAAAGAGACCACTTTTACGTTGATCCATATGTTGACAATTCGCCTCAGATGTTGGATTTGATGTGAATCAGATAACGACCAATACTAGTGATTTCGATGTAAGTTGTGCATGGACACGAACTATACATAAAAGAAACAAATGGTAAGCAGAAGCATTGACTGTAGTCTAGAAGCAAGAAAAACTACAAACGACCAGGGACTTAAATCATGTTAGTATAATGGTAGCTTAAGCCAGAGAATAGTTACGCATTTCAGTTTGATGTAGTCACGTCTTGAAATTTCAGTTTCATTATTACATGCGTTCTAAAAATAATAAGAACAAATGCGTAATGGAAAATGATGAAATGTGTCTAGTGAACGAAATAGTACTGGTAGTATTTACGAATGCAATCAATATGTAAAAACCAAGAAGACATGAATTTTCTTTCGATATGAATCGCAACCGGCCTAAAATACACAAAAATAAGAAAACGTAGCGATAAGACGCCATGATAACTGGAAAAGCACTATGATCAATGCAGGATCCAGCCAGTGAACACATGACTACAACCGAGGTATGCGCGCAACATGTTCGACTCATCAATTTATACACGCGCGATCCGTGAACTACACACAATTGTATCTATTTCACATGCAGCAGCCAACATAATGTCTTCCATTTCGTTTATTTTATAAACTTGAGGTAAATATTATTCAGTGGCTGTAGAATAAGTTAGCTAGAAGGACAAAGTATATTTGAAGCTCTAAACATTTATATTATCTAGGCAAAAAAAAGTAAGGGTGTTATTTGTTGTTGGTGTTCACTTGCGCTAATGTTCATACACCGTTTTCTATCAAGGTTTTATTCATGTATTTGTTTTTTTCAGCAATTATTTGAAATGAACACAAGGCTTTGTTAAAAGGCAGTGGGATATATTATAGACTGTAGTCATTGTGGAAAATAGTAAGATGTATGAAAATGACACAATAATTCCATAAATTTTGGAATGTATCATAATGTTTTCCATTTATGGTTTGTTTTTTCTGTACCGTTAAGTTGATTATAATTGATATATTCAGTAATATCGTCGAACTCTTCAAAAAACCTCACTTTTGGTCCTGCTCTGTCTACACGTTGCTTTCATCTTGTGCTCTGTGATAGCTGATGAACGAAAGATCTTCATGTGTCGATCAAATGAGTGAAATCGTTGATGTTTCTATAAAAGTGGGTGAAATGCTTAAGCTAGTCATGATTCGAATTGGGATTTGTAAATAAACTGAAGGCCACTCCTGTTATTCTGTTTTTCATTTTATTTCAAAATATAATTCAGGATAGCAACGATATTCGTTCCACTCAGATATCGCCTAGTCCCACTCTTACATGCGAAATGTGTCAGAATTACGAAATCAAGTTGACGTCAACACAGGTAATCTTTGTCGTTCGTCATTCTACTATGTTTTGTGTAATTTTTTTATATGAATTATACAATGCAAAGCAAGGGCTATGACATACGAACATTAGACATTCAGGTAGTTTACTTGACTGGACGTCCATGGATTTACTTCCAAATGTTCCAAATTTCGTATTTGATCGGTTTTTCGAATAGTGTAGAGTTAAAATAAGTTTCTGCGCTATGAAATGGTAACGAAATTAGAATAGTATCTGATTATCAGGCTCTTTTAGAGGTTCTGATTCACTACAAAAGCTAAAATAAAACTGTTTTGGTTGTTTGTCTCATTTGAAATTTACCCAATGGTGACATTCAACATAATGGAGCTGTACGGATTGTATATGAATGCAATCTATTTGAGTGCTCTTTTCTAAAAACACTTTTTAACTAAACATTTCACAATTTTAAACTTTGAGGAATTTCAAATAAAGTTAAGTGTATGTGTTGTATTACTTTTATATTGTTTTCATTTCGAAACTGTCTAAAGTTCCGATATGAGAAAGCCAACAGTTTTGCTGTGCCATTCATACAGGAATTTCTGACTATTCCTTAATAGGCCGATGAAAGAAAACTACGAGAGAAGCTCATATCGATGAAATGTTCTAACGACCGTTTCAAAGATGAGCTGGCTACTGAGAGAAAATTTAGGATAGATGCTGAAAAGAAAATGGCTGAGGTCAGTATTTGCTTTCCGTTTTATTTTAACTTTCTGACTTCTGTATGGTTCCTTATTTCATATATTTGACTGGTTATCACAAAGTTCGTAGTGCCTCCATGTCAAGAATGTCAAAGTGGAATAACTAGAGAAAATTCCTGTTATTTGTTCTGTTTTCAATGCTTAACGAAGCTTTCTATTCCTTGTATGATGAAAATTAGATTTATCTATCGTTACAATTCAAATGGTGACATTTAAATTATAGAGATGATGAAATGTGCATTCTGGTTCTATCTCTTCACCTTGGAATTCTTGATAAATTGGTTTTTTAAATAATTTCAACTTGGTACTGCTCTAAATTACAACCGGTTATTTAGTTTTGATTTCATCTTTGCATTACGCATGTTTAGAACCTGCTGACAATTTGTATCGTGAAATTTCACTATAGTTATACTCTAGAAGTCGATTGTGGTTTCACTCAAAGCCACCTAAGCGCATTATTCATTCAGTTAGCATATTAAAAGTTATGAATTATTGATGAGTGCCATAAATATTCCCTTAGAAATTTAGCTCGCCGCACAGTTTACGGACGATTTAAAAAGTGCTATTTCTGCTAACGTGTCAGCTGAGAACAGCATTAAAGAGCTTTATGATAAGCAGCGGATAGAGAGAGAAAAATGTCTGGAGCGGTTACAGGATGCTAATCAGCTCTGCTCCAGCTTAGAGTCAGATATTAAAAGTTTGGCTCGTAAATACCAGGTACTTAATTGTAACGTGTTTTATCGAAAACTTCCATATTTTTAGCATTTAAATGTTAGGTCCGTATTTATGCTATAGGAATTGCTTGGAGCTAATCGAGCGACTGCTGCAGAAATGAGAGCGGAGCCTATAGATCTACCGCAAAGTGCGGACCAACTCCAGTTTCTTTGTTTACAAATGAGAGAGGAGCTTATTGAGTTGAAATCTGCACGACAACATGAGCAGAATGAACTGCGTGATGAAATTGCCTTGTTAAAGTAAGTACTTCATTCAGTGCTTGTAATCAAACAGGCATAGTGCAAATTTTAGGATTTGCATTTTTGCATGTGAAAACGAAGTGTATTCTGCTTATTCGGAATTCTTAAGAGTGTAATTTATTTGCATAGCAAACTATTTTGAGACGTCCGAAACGCCATAGGTCTTCTTCTAAGGGAGGTTTTCATATGAGATTTATTTTGTATACCCTATGTTTTTGAATATTCGTGTTATTAATTTGTAGTATTTTTCGTATTCGCATTTCGTCTTTGCTAATTGAAATGTATCTTAAGTCTTCAATTTTGAGCTCTTCTTTGTTAGCATGTATTCAAGTAACAATTCCAAGAAAACAAAGATTTCCAATTATGTAGCAATCAAGTATGGTACAATAGTGTCGATAGATAGTATTAGTGTTGATGTACTTTTTTCCCGGATTTTTGGAAACTGGCAACTGTGTTAAAAGTGGGAATAAGTGTTCTAGTTCTAGCTTTGACTATTTTGCATCCGTCAATGTAAATTTTTATCGATGAGAAAAACCTAAAGTGTTTATTCATGTGCTTATCCTAAACGAAGCTTCAATAATACATCTCAATTCATTGTTAGTGAAGCTTAAAAATTAAAAAACAATCGAAAACAACTGTTTCAGAGAACAACTAGAAGAAGAACGTAATGCAAAATCTGCTTTGGAACGGCGTCTTTTAGCTCAAGTCAATTACCTCGAAACACAGTTAGGAATTGCAGCCAGCAAAGTGCGAGCTTTTCAAAACTAACTCCAATTAGATGCATCGGTTACTACCCAATTATTATTATTGCTTCATTTACGTACTATCACAGTAATTGGGGAATCTTTCCTCTCTATATGCTTGTTTTGAAATTTTTATAGGACAGTTATTTACGTAGATATGGGTTGGTTATTTAGCTCTCTTCTGCTGATGCCGTGTCTTTGTCTAATGAATCACATTCGAGGCAAATAAGAGACCTTCAGGATACGGTCGCTGAACTCGAAGAACGTGTGAAACAGGTAGCTGCTTGCTAGTTGCTAAGAAGTGAATTGGATTAGCTTTTTTGCAGTATAATAGTGACTTCTTAGGACAGATGAGTCAGTGTACTAAAAAGTCATTCTGGTACATACTTGCATAAACAGACCAGGCTGTTTTCTTGAGGAAAAAGCCTTGACTCCTTATAGGGTTTTTAGCAAACCCGTTTTCTGCTTAGTTCAGTTTGTCTTCCAGAGTGCATTTGTCTTCACTGCATTTGCTCTCTGTTATCTTTATCTGCTTTTTTTGTTCAATGTTTCTGTTTCAGGTGCAATCTGAAAGAGCGGCTGTAGAAATGACTGCGCAGAATTACAAAGCGCGATGTACTTCTTTACAGAGTGAATTGGATACGTCAGAAACTGTTCAAAAAGACTTTGTCCAATTGTCACAGAGTTTACAAATTCAACTTGAAAAAATCCGACAGTCAGAACAGGTGCGAACTCATTTACTGAAGAATGTTCACTAGTAGGCAATATGTAATACCTATTCAGGAAGTACGATGGCAATGGGAAGATGATGTGGAGAATTGCTCTGGATGCGGAGCATCTGTTGCGAAAACCAAACCAAAACCCAGGTATACTTTTCTGGCGGGACTGTCGTTGTTCGTGTGTGCTGAAGGAAACATACGAAATGGCTTTATTTGAGGTGTTTACATTGCTGTAAAATTTTTTGTTCAACATGTGTCCAACACACTGTTCCAAGCGGACCAAGCAGAAGGCCAGCGAATGTTTGTCAAGTGTGTCACACGCTTCTTAACAGGTTCGACTTTCTTTTTACCTTTTTTAGTGAGACGCCAAGTTCAAACTCATGTTTGCAACTACAAGTCCCGTTGTGTGTTCTACTAAGGTTTTTTCTTATGACCAGTATCGAGAAGCGTGGGATACCATATTGAATAGTTGTTTACTCATAATAGAGAATTAAAGTGACTCTAGAAAATTTATGACTAGATTCTTCTGTGTATGCATTGAAATGTTATATCAAGATTTTCATCTTTGAAGACCCATGTTTTGTACACTATATCAAGGATATTCATGTTATATTTCATTGGATCTACTCATTGTAGGGACTCTAAGCCGTTCTTCGCTGTGGATCCAACGAACTAGGCTCATGCCGAGAACTATTTTCCTGTCTATAAATTATTCAGATTTCTTCGATGATTGCATGGTATAAATAACTATCAGTGCCATCCCCCGTGTATATATCAAAAGAATGAAGTTGGATGAGATTTGGTATTGTGACGGTGTATTTGCCTCCATCTTTCTTTGTTTCCGTCGCGGTACCGTTAATTACAAGCGTGACGTTGCCATCTGCTTTAATATTAATGCGACATCCATTACAAGTAACATTGAAATTGAATATCCTGAAACTACTCAGGTCATGTTGTTGTAACTTCAATTATTTAATAAAAAGATTACCGTATACAGCTACACTTTGGCAAAAGCAGGCCACCAGATATGGTTGGAGTTGGTCCTAATAGTGATCCGACAAAATGAGGTTGGACAGACATTGAATTAACAGAGAACCTCTTAATATGAGGGATACACCCAATATGCGTAATTTTGGTTAAGTGACTCACCACTCCTTGATTGTCGAATGTAAATCCAGTACAGAAGTTTGTAGAAACAGGCAATGTTAGAATGGGCCGAGCAGGCGTATATAATGCTAGCTTTTTCCAGAACCTTATAAAAGGCGATCACATAGCAGTACAATTTCCTCAATATAGATATTTACCTTAAACCGTGCTCTATAGGATTCTCATTAGGGAACTTTTCACAGATCCAACCAGGCGCAAACAAAGCTATAGACATACGCATTAGATTCGCTTTAGCAAATGACCTGTAGCAATCCCATCCACCTATAAATGAGTGTTTAAAGGTTTTATTTATGAAATCGATATGACGAACCACACCTACACAACCCCTTGCAAAACAATCTATCCCAACGAAAATTTTGTTGAGTGTTCCGGAATCAGCACTACGAAGTAGCATTTCATCGGTCCAGTTGTAATTCAAATATATGCCATCACAGCACTCAAACCATCCCCTGTAACAGCGTTATCTAACATAATATAGTAACGAAAAATATAACAAAGGCTGAAGCGCATACCTATTATGTGTATTGAGCATGTTTTGCCAGTTGAGTTTCCCCGTCACAGTTACAGAATCATACCAAATTACCCGAGAAAATCCGATTGCTTGGCGCATATTATCGGTCAGCAATTGAAGAAAGATTTTTAGATTGTTAAGTTGGTCGACCTGCTAAGGATGGTGGCAAGCAATATACCGCAGCGAGAAATAAGATTCATAACTGGATATTCTTATTACTTGGATATCATTTTCTATGTTTATTAGCCACCCGTCGAAATTGTAATGTAGTGCAACGGCAACGAGTCCATCAACAGTTCTCCTCACTGTTTCTTCGGATTCCAGAAATCGCTGACATAATTTGGCACCTCCTTTCCATTCTGTTATGAACGTTCCAAGAACTAAGCAACCTGAACGGCAATAAAACTTATATTCCCTGTGATAAAATAGAAAGTTAATTTAAAAGGTTTTGATAATGTTTGAAAACACTAACCATGTGCATGGGCCACCGAATTGTAACCGTTAGGTGGGATTGTAACGAAATTGTGTGAAAAGTAACAAAATATGTCAATATTCCACCAATTTAGAAAAACGTATGGGTTAGAACCATTAAGTTGAGTCAACAGAACACCATGATCACTAAAGCCATCAGATTAATTTGATCGAAGTTCTATGACTACAACAGGGTAACTGAAAAGATCAAAATAAACTAAGAAGCTGGATATCTTAACGCATAAAGCGGTGAAGATTCAAAATGTTACTAATAACTAGCAACCTTTCTTCTTCCAAATATCCTCCTTTCATGTCATGACAAACTAGTATCTCTGGTTTCCCATCTTCTAGTTTGTCTCTAAAATTGTTAAATTCATTATCTTATAGTAGACAAATGTCACGTACCATTAGCAATTATTGATTATTGGTATGTACTTGTAATTAATGAGTCGTTTTTTCATTTGCATATCTTGTGCATATCCTTGACTCCATTTCCACAGTTCTTCTAATTCACAAATGGGCGTCACCATATAATGAAGGCTAAAAAATCAAGAAAGTTGAAAATATGGATTAAGGAGGAAATAATGTCTTATCTAAGGCGTGATTCGTTCTAACCAATTGACATGCTATTTCATCTCACTGTTCTTCAGTTTAAACAATGTTTTAAGTCTTATTACAAGGTAAACTTGGAAATTACAAGAAGACGTTGGAAGGAAGTGAAATTTCGATGAAGATCGTTCATTGATTGCAAGAAAATTTCTAGACGATTTCCTATCTAATGAATATTAGAAGCGGTACAATATTGGTGCGTAATATAGTCTATGGGTAGGTCTAAGCATTCATAGCTATGTGCGTAATTCGTGCTCTAAATAAGGGAATATTCTTTTATGGACCATGCATGATTTCAACAGCCAGTTTAGAACTCTAAAAAACATCTAAACCAAACAAGGTACAACTATCGCCTTTCCTCACTAATTTCTCACATAATTTTCTTCCGCAACAATCTTCTTTCTGATGAAAATATTTTTCCGTTTTAATGTACTTCATAGGCTCTACATTCTCTCCCTCCTTAGTATCAACTCACAAGGAATGGTAAGGAAAGCTTCACAAACGTGGTTGATAAGAGATCAAAAAACTCAAGCCTAGTGATATGAAGCAAACTAGAAGAGTCATTAACTAAAACACTACGAATGGACTATTAAGATTAGTTGTAATAATTTGGGTAACTTCTATTAAGATAACAGTTTAATCAACGATAAAGAAAACAATTACGAACGATGTAAAGTCAAAGGTATAAAAGTCTTATATTATGATATCTACATTATTTCAAAAAAAATTGTATAACGAGTCACATTCAACAGGTATGCTCAGAAACCATAATGCTCAGAAAAGAAGACTTCAATCCTCTATAACAGTTATTGACAAACACGTATGCATCCATTACATCAAAGCTCACCAAGAAACAGATGTGACTTATGATCTAATAAAAATGAATTTATGGCATCGTCGTCATTTCTATGGTGGAATACGTAAAATGTCGTCAAATAATTCGAAAGCAAATTACTATCCACACATATGGCAAACATAAAAATAATATTCTTGTATAGGTGATGGCAGCGATGAGCGAATTTCGAAGCGCAGAAGCTATTAAGCTGATGGACTCATTGAGCACTCGTGACTTGTCGCATTAAAACACTCATGTTCCTCACTTATATCGAACTTTATTTGTACATTGAGGCAGTTCTAAAGATAATGAGGATTTTCTTGGGGGTTCTTTCACTGAATACAAAAGAATAGTCGTTACTGTAATAATTGGTCAATAACGAATCGGTCATTTTTTGACATGTACCTACCAAAGCTGCATGTGATGACAAACTGCTGGCGCTTGTAACATGGTTCTTCGGATTGTATGAAGGGAGGCAGCTTTTAAGATAATGAGGATTTTGTTAAGCTTTTACGATAATAAGGATCTTGATGAGGACTTTGACTGAGTGCAGAACAATAGTCATTAGTGTAGCAGAAGACAAGTGACGAATTTTTTGACCTTTACCTATCAAGACTGGCCCTATGACACGTTGTTTCTTGACTACGAAGAAAGATATTTTTACGAATAATTGATATTCTCTGCTAAATAAAAATAGGTTAATACTAGGCGATGTTTCATTGACATAAGTTATTTGAGGACTCGGCCAATTATTATGTTTGATGTTCGATGTGATCTTGGTATTGATTGAACAAAAAAAGAAGACAATAAAGTTGAATGAGTTGAAGTTGAATGATAAAGTCTAATTTCTAAACAAAAACATCCAACATCAGTTCTAGTAAAAAGTAAAGAATGCAGATTTTTTGAGGCCACGACACGATTGATTCCAAACCAGACTAAACAAATTTTGGAACAGTTCCTTTCCACAGCTCCCCTATTTGACATCTTAGGAGGTTTATATACTTATAAGGAAATGAAATGAAGATATTAAAATGAGGAAACTCTGTGTCTTCCCAAGTGATAAGGTAAGCAAAGTGATAAGTACTTATCACTCAGTCCCTCTTAAACTAATGTTTAATTGACTGTAGCCGAAATCTATAACTCCATTCTTCAGCGACTATCTCTGACCTCCACAATTGGCAAGATGACAACGTTGGCTTTCTCGATCATTTTCCTATTGTTCTCGTTTTATTTCGAATATTGCTTCGTTAATCTACTTCATTTAACAGTTAAAAGAAGTGTTGTAGAATGCTTGTCGATTGATTGCGTTAGATAACGTTATTATACTGATTGATCGACGGTAATAATCAATAGTAAAACTATAGTCAACACACGACCGAACAGTGTAGTGTGTGCACCACAAAAATCATTCAAGAAAATAACTAACGACTTGCATGAATTTTTTTTTTCTCCCGGAATAATGCTATATAAGCGATTCATTGATTCATGGCAATAATTACAGACTAACAAGTGCCATGTGTATATGAAGGAGATATGGACTAAATATACAATACATTAAGCACCACAGTGTAAATTAGAAGGCAGTTTGAGATAATGATATGGTATCAAAACGTAGCTAATAAATTGAAACAGGAAAGAGAAAACATTCAAATTGGCAAGTCTTATGATTCAATATTGGCAGGTCAAAAATGATAATATGAAATGATCGATAAATAGTGAGTACTATTGGTTATCGATTTTTTAAACACACTTGGCAGCGTGATACACGATCTTTTAAACCTCCCGCTTTAAGTGTTTGTGACATCGGCTTACGGAATTGTTTGTCCTGAAATTATTATAATTCGGGATAAATCAATAATGACTTAATTCACCATAGTTTATAACGATAGGAGTGTTCTCTGAATATCTAGACATAATTAGAAGACAAACACATCACAATCAATAGGGATAATGTCGTGACATTAGCATTATGATAACATAAGATAAACCTTAGTGTTGATCATCCTAGTGGGATACGCGTACGCATTCGTGTTCAACGTAATATCGTGGAGGTGATTGAATTCATGTCTTTTTTATACAATGACTTAATATAATCATTTCCTTCATGCCAGTGCTGCTGATCTATTCAAATTTTTCTACTACTAATTTACTAATCCCACAGACATGGCCGGATTATTAACCTCATCTCGGAATATTTGATATAGTACTGACATCCCGGATGATGTTGAGTCAATTGCTAAATTTGGGAATTCAGGCAGTACTGAGGTTCGTGTTTTGCGACTGACTCAGCACTATTAGGTATATTAGAACAAAACCATTACGATCTAGCATAGTTAATAGGAAAGAAATCGAAATAGCTATAGCATTGATAATTTAGGCGTATATCATTAATGCTCACATTGTCGACAATAGCAAGCCAGAATCCATGATTTGTAGCATAGTGGTTGCACGTTCCTCTACCATGACATTCTATGAATGGAACTGCACGGAACTCTTCCATACAGGACCCAGGCGATTGAAGCGATTGACCAGTACCTTCACCACCAGCTGCTGTGTGCTGAATTTAACTGTTATTTATTCCTTCTGGTTCTCAACAGTTATAGTTTTTTTTTTTATTCAAAAGCTAGTCCTCTAAAACAACACCATACTCTGGAGCATTTCTTCTTATATTCTCGAGCTTTCGATAAATCTCAAGAATAATCTATTTTTAGAATCGTTAAGTTATCACGGCTGCTCCTCATTAAATTAATATATCATTAAAGTTTTTTTACAGTGCAGAATGTTAGTAAAATAATTCTTTGTTTTTGATCTTTTTTTTATTCAATAAGTAGGTGAACAAATAAGGAAAGATACCATAACAAATGAGTAGCCGCTCCACAATCCTCTCCAACCTGGTGGACATGACGGAACTACAGTTTCCTGTGAGTGAACAGCAATAATCTGTGTAGGAACTTCACATACAGCACAACGTGAGATGTATGGTCGAATTGCAGTTCCCGAAACCTAAAATTCACTATAGAAAATATTCGAGTGTCATCATGCTGAAGCATCATTACCTCAACTTGACTTAAATAAGATTTCACTACATTTCAGGATTCCGTGGTAATATGTGACGTGCAAAAGAAAGATCATCAAAAATAGAAATATTTACAATTCACGCAATTTGAAGCTACGGCGATTCTTTGAATTCCGATGAATATTCGATTTCAAATATCACTACAACGATTTGAATTCGGGTATCTCTTACCGGATTCATCATAGGTGTCATTGGTTCTTCAGTACTCAACCAGAATGAATAGTCATTTCTGCTTGACACATGACATACGCTATTCAAGTTGCAGAACATGAATGGCATCGTGTTGAATTTTGATAGACAAGAACCTGGTTGACCTATAAAGTTGTTATTTACGTGAGAAAAGTCAACAGCAGCAAATTGTGCGTTTTGTTCAAACGACAAGAAATCGTCGCGTCAATAAAAATTATCCTGTGACTGGCACGCTACGCCGTTCACGCATATTTCATCATGTACAGATCATAAATTTCTAATCAATAGATCGATGAAATTTACGCAATGTTTTTCCTTGGTGCAAATCAACGAATGAGGATTAGAATGAAAGCTTATCGATTATGAATAGTGATATCGGAAAGCTATGAATAACTCAGTAAATAACCACTGTTTACATATTGATTGGGAGAGTAAAATAACAAAAAAAGCATTTGAAGGTAATCGTATCTGCCACTTGCTCTGAATCGTATTATGTTCTCAACTGGTTCAATGATTAGGAAAATTCCAATCAATCTATTTTAAAGATTTTTTTATATTTTACCAAGATCCTGTCCACTTGATCTGCCATTTCCTTGTACATACAAAAGTGAATAACCGGTCCATAAAGGTGCCGCACCATCAGGACATTGTGGTATCTAAAAACATAAGGTAGATGAGATTCAGTGAATATGGCTATAAATAAAATTATAAGTGTAATTTTAAAGTCATAGAATTACCTGTGTGCTTTGCGAATGCTTGGTAAACGTGAAACCTCTTGATGGAGCCCATGGTCCTCGGCCACCTGGTTGTCCGGGCTGTCCTGGATTTCCAGGCAATCCCGCACGACCAGTAATTCCAACAGCGCCGGGTTGTCCAGCTTCTCCTTTAGGTCCAGGTAATCCTGGGAGTCCAGGCACACCAGGTTCTCCAGGTGCTCCTGGATATCCTGCTTTTCCTGGTGGTCCTCCAAGTCCTGTGAAAAAATGAGCAGATAGCAAAGAATTATATAGAGTAGTATTTTGATATTTCCAGAATTATTCTGTATGACAAACCGCTATCTCCAGGCAGTCCCGGATATCCTTTTTCTCCGACCCATCCAGGTTCTCCAGATTCTCCTTTGTGGATTTCTGGTAAGATTCCTCGTGGTCCCGGTATTCCAGGTGGTCCTTGTCGACCTGGTATACCATCAGCTCCAGGGATACCGGGTAAACCATCTTCACCACGATCTCCTTTAATTCCGGGTATTCCCGGCAAACCGGGAAGGCCGTCTTCACCACGTTCTCCTTGATATCCTGGTGCTCCTATAAAATTGAAGAGATTGTTATTAAGAATAAATTTAGGAAAGTTATATATGACAGTTTACCCGGTTCTCCTCTCTCCCCATGGAAACCTGGAGGTCCGTCACGTCCTGGTAATCCTGGTAATCCATCGTCACCACATTCACCGGGAACTCCAGGAATCCCATCTAGACCGGAAAGTCCAGGAGCTCCTGGAGCTCCATCATGTCCTGAATTTGTAAATTTGAGATAGTATTTATATACGTTTTCCAAATTATTAAAAGGATACTTTATTTTTCAACAGTCAATTCAAAATATCAAAGAAGGAAATAATGGGCAAAGAATTTGTGTTACCTCTTTTTCCATCGATTCCTGCAAGTCCTGTTTCGCCTTGAATTCCTGGAATACCAGCATCTCCATGCTGCCCTGGAAGGCCAGGTGCACCAGGCTGTCCATCATCTCCGCATTCGCCAGGAATTCCAGCAGTTCCAGGTAGACCATCCAAACCAGGAATCCCTGGTTCTCCAATAGGTCCTTCTAATCCATAAATGTTTTGTCCAGATATTCCTGGATAACCTTGGTCTCCAGGAGGACCCACTGGACCAGGCAGTCCGTCTTTTCCGGGAAGACCAGGAAGTCCTGGTTCTCCTCTTTCTCCTTTCAGACCAGGCTGCCCTTCACGACCACGAGATCCAGGTTTTCCTTGAGGACCCGGAGTACCAGGTATACCCAGGTCACCCTATAATATAAAATACGGAATGAAACCCATGGTTTCGTGAAACATTCGCAGTTTTGATTTTAGTTTTAACATCTTTTTTTTTCACTTTATCTAAAATTGAGAATTTTAGTCATAAGATTGAGGTTATGAAGATCAGTGAGTTATTGCATTAAAACTTTATGTAGTGATAGAAAATCTCTCTTAGTATTGATGATATTTACAGTCTAAAAAATCCTTCGTTCAGTCTAAAAAATATAACAAAACATACGGGTGCTCCAATTTCTCCTGCTACTCCATTATATCCTGGTAATCCTATATCTCCCATTTCTCCTTTCAGTCCAGCATATCCAGGGGCACCGGGAAGACCTGGTAGGCCATTTTCCCCTGGTAAACCTGGGTATCCTTTTTCACCTTCTGGTCCTTGTGGACCCTATAAAAACATATTGTGACCACGTAGTAAACGAAGACTTGAAAAAACAATTAGAAGTTCATACTGGAAGTCCAGGAAGACCAGGTAATCCTGGCAATCCTTCGTCACCACATTCTCCTTCCAATCCAGGTAAGCCGGGAAGTCCATCTCGTCCAGGTGGTCCTGGGTAACCTGGTTCACCGCTTTCTCCTTTGACTCCAGGGATTCCGGTAAGTCCAGGTTGACCAGGCTGACCAGGCGCTCCATCGAGCCCGTCAAGACCAGGAGTTCCTTGTTCTCCTGGAGTGCCAGGAAGACCCGGATAACTGTCACCTGGTTCACCTGTTTCTCCCTTTAGACCTGGTATGCCGTCTAGTCCGGGAAGACCAGGAGGTCCTATAGGTCCTGTTGGACCAATGTCACCAGGTGGTCCTGGATATGCGAGATTTCCTGGTTCTCCAGGATAGCCACGTGCCCCAGGTAATCCTGGTTCACCCATTTCTCCTTTCACTCCAGGTGCGCCATCAAGGCCTGGTCGACCAGGTAATCCTAAAAAAATTACCTCTTCTAGTGAATTTAACAACAGAAAGTTATAGAAATGTTTAATATTGTAAAATGGAAAAAAAACTCTTCATTAGAACATAGTTTGAAGCACTTTTATATGAAGCGCTAGCAAACCTATTTTATAAAGTAGCAAGAAAATTTAAGAATTTTTTGGTACTGAATTATTATACAGAGTTTGTGACAAAACAAATCCTCTAATTAAACCCATTCGAATTCTAGGTTTGACTCTGGGAACGAGGAAGTATTATCAGTCATTTTTTGATCTTAGGAAATTTTGTTTCTTAATCAATATTACTGGTATTTTCTTTATAGTCTATCGATTTTATACGCTTAATACTTCATCCTAAATCCCACCGCTAATATTTGACTTTGAAATCATGAAAAGTTCAATGATTACGATGACTTGCCATCCTCTCCATGCATTCCAGGTGAACCAGGTAAACCATCGATTCCAATGTCTCCATCTTCTCCACATTCTCCTTCAACTCCAGGTAAACCCTCGTCACCAGGCATTCCGCGCAAACCCGGGAAACCGATTAGGCCTTCTTCTCCGGGAAGTCCATCCGGACCGCGAGGTCCATCTGCTCCAGGATAACCAGGCTGTCCGACATCTCCAGGAAGACCAGGTAATCCAGGTGCTCCATTCAAACCAGGCCGACCTGCTTCTCCCTTCAAACCCGGAAATCCTGGTGACCCAGATGGACCTTGTACTCCTGTTCGTCCACGCTTTCCATCAATTCCAGGTAGTCCTTTTTCTCCTTGGTATCCATCAAGTCCAGGGGTTCCGTCTGCTCCAGGAGTGCCAGGTTCTCCTGGATATCCTGGAGGCCCAGGAATACCTGGCAATCCTTGCACACCGTTTTGTCCTGGGAAACCAGTATCTCCTTGTTGTCCTTTTGGACCAGGAAAACCAGCCGCTCCAGGATATCCATAGCCGGGTTCACCTATCATTCCTAAAATACGTAATTTTGCAACACACTATCATATAATTAATTACTAGTCTAAGCAGCAAGAACAAATCGGTATACCGGGAAGGCCAGGTAATCCGGGTAAACCATCCGCTCCAAGTTCGCCACATTCTCCTTCGACACCATTGAATCCATTATCTCCTTGAAGACCTCTCAATCCTGGTTCTCCCTGCAAGCCTGGGAACCCTGGAAGTCCTTCGTCTCCTTTTTCACCGGGCAATCCAGGATATCCTTGACTTCCTGGCTGAAATTGGAACGATTAATGTGCTAATTATTATTATGAAGGTTTACATACTTTTTGCTAAATATTTATTAGATTTCAGATTGTTTTTTTTCTACCAACTACGATAGGTTATTATGAATTTATATTTATTAATTTATTCAGCCGCAATACTGAGTACATCGCAATACTAGAATCTTCAGATGAGAATCGAGCCAACATCTTGTGCTACCGATTGTATTACTGACCTTTTTGATCTGTGATTACTTAACGCTTAACTCATCTTAGGTGGATTTGTTATCAGGAATTGTCCCACTTGATGGGTTTAATTTGGTGAGCCGACATAGGGATCGAATTTTTTAAGTTGATAATCGTCCGACATAGGATAAAACTTATTAGCATTAGGATTCAGTTAAATAAATTAAGCGACAAAGTTTTTGCCTCCTACTAATTTTTAACTGAAAAAAAAACGATAGAAAAAGGAAAACGGAAACGAACTTGTCCAGGTAACCCAGGTAAACCGTCTGCACCTCTTTCTCCTTTCAATCCCGGTAAGCCGGGAAGACCGTCCTCTCCTGGTTTTCCTTGTGAAAACGACTGTGGAGCAGCTGGTCCAGGTGGACCCATCGCACCAGGTAATCCAGGATATCCGACATCACCAATCATTCCTTTGGGACCGGGATAACCAGGCTGACCTGGATAGCTGTCTCCGGGAGGACCTTGTGGTCCAGGTAAACCTACCTAAAAATTTTTCGCTAAAAAGCTGCAAAATGGATTGATACCTATGTGTAGCTCTGTGAATTGAGCCGTAGATCAATAGTGGCTAAGATCAAAAGAAAAACTTACCAATCCATCTCTGCCTCGTTTTCCGTCAATGCCAGGTAGACCTTTCTCACCTAGATATCCTGGCAAGCCATTCATACCTGGTAGCCCAGGAATACCATCCAGACCAGGGCTTCCTTGTCTTCCAGGTATACCTTAGAAATCAAACCAACGAATTCATAACGTAGTAGCACTTATAAATGAGAAAAATTAGTTTTTTCGATTTGAACATTCATTATCAATCAGAAATGAAACTCAAGTTTTTCCTCATCTTGAGTGATTACATGTAAGCAAAACAACTTATCTAAGAAAACCAAATTACTTGCTCTACAATATATTCTTCATCAAAAAATATTTTCATGTATGTACAAAAGCGATGCACCAATTGTGTATCAGACGAGTTCGTAGACATCTAAACTTTTTGAAGAGGAAATTAAGTCTAGTTGTTTGAATTTACCACTAGGTAAAGTTTAGGAATAGGAATTTTAATATAATCATTGAACTCTCACCAGGAATTCCTCGCTCTCCCTTTAAGCCATCCACTCCTGGTGGATTTTCCATCGGTCCAATTATCTCACCAGCTTCACCTTTCAAGCCTGGATAACCGTGTATTCCCGGAAGTCCAACTGATCCCTGTACGAAGAAGTTTTATGATTATGAAATAAAAAAGTATGCTAGCGATCCTACTGTAAGTCCATCTGGTCCTGGTAGTCCTGGTTTTCCTGGTAAACCTTTTAGTCCACATTCACCACTGTCTCCATCGGGACCTGGTGGTCCAGGATATCCGTCTACTCCAGGCGCTCCTGGTTCACCTTTCATACCGGGCAATCCGTCCGGACAATAGCCACAATCATCTCCTTTAGGTCCTTTCTCTCCGGGAAATCCAGGCAACCCGTCAGTGCCAATTCGTCCTGAACATTCGAGCATAAATTGTGTTCATATTCGTCATTGATCTTTTAATCGATGTTCTAAAAAATAGCTTTTTTCTAGAGTTAAAGCTGGTATGATGTTATTCTAAATCGTACTATTCAGTATTCATTATATTGAAAAAAAAGAAATCGAAAAAAACTACCGTTTTCGCCAGGTGGCCCAATAAGTCCTACTTGTCCTGGCGGTCCAACTTTCTTTACTCCTGTTCCTGGAAATCCTTTCAGTCCTGGTAAACCTGGTTCTCCGACTTCACCAGGAATTCCAGGATATCCATCTCTCCCGGTTAGTCCATCGTTTCCAGGTGGTCCTTGAATGTCATAACCAGGTAATCCATCTTCACCAGGTAGACCACAGTCTCCTTCTTCTCCTGGCATACCCGGCTCGCCAGCAAATCCAGGATATCCATCTTCTCCGCGATCACCTCTTTCAGAGTATCCTGGTAAACCATCTAGTCCAGGAGCTCCTTGTGGGCCAGGTGCTCCTACTGGCCCTCTCAAACCAACGACACCAGGCAAACCATCTTTTCCAGGAGGTCCTTTTGGTCCAGGAACTCCATCGGGTCCTTGTGGTCCGCGAACACCGGCATCACCATGACCTTCGCCAAATGGTCCAGGTGGCCCAGCATCTCCTTCAACACCTGGTCTACCTGGGTAACCTGGTTCTCCTGCTTCTCCTTTCGCTCCTGGATAACCAGGATGTCCTGGAATACCTTGTTCTCCTTGAGACCCTTTTTCACCAAATTGCCCATGCACTCCGTCTTTTCCTCGTTTTCCCTGCAAAAGATCACTAATATCGGGCTTTTAATGATGAATAATATAAAACGTTACTCTATTCCCGGCGTCTCCAGGATCTCCCTTCTGTCCTTTGAGACCGGGATAGCCATCAGGACCACCGGCACCTATGATACCAGGTGGTCCTACTGGCCCATCGCGTCCTTTTTCTCCTTTTACTCCTAAATTAGTAATAATGGTTAGTTTCATGAGAACTAATGTGTTGAAAACAAACCTTGTGGTCCAACTGGTCCTTGAAGAACTTCTATTTCTTCTGGTGCAGAGGCTCCAGGAAACGCGCCAGGTGGACCAGGCAAACCAGGTGGTCCTTGTAATCCTTTTTCACCTTTCATACCGGGTGTACGAACTCCCATTCGTCCTTTTATTCCAGGAGGTCCAGGAAAACCTGGTGGACCGTGCGGACCAAGATCTCCTTTCCAGCCCTTCATTCCGGGCAAACCGTCATGTCCAGGTAAACCTGGTATTCCTGGTCGACCAGGCTCTCCTCGTTCTCCTTTCCGACCAACAGAATTTATTCCACCTTCTCCTGGTGGTCCTCGGATACCAGGTCTACCAGGCGCTCCAGGTGGACCAGGTGGTCCTGGAGGTCCTGCTATTCCAGGTCGTCCAGGTGTGCCCTAAATTTGTGAACTAGCACTCTTTCGTCATATTAATCTTCAAAAGCTGCTTACATCGGTGCCATTGCAACCCGGGATTCCTTCCTCTCCTTTAAGTCCGGGCAGTCCGTCGAGTCCAGGGAGCCCTGGATGTCCGGGTGCTCCAGGCAATCCCCGATCACCACGTAATCCTTTTGGACCGATGTCCCCATAGTCTCCTTCCGTTCCGAACATTCCTGGAGCTCCATGAACTCCTTCGGGACCATCTAATCCAGGTGCTCCTGGATAACCAATTTCACCAGGGAAGCCGGAGGCGCCCTTAAAATTACTTGAAGAATGTATGCATATCAATAATTATGCATAACCATCTATAGGTAATTCTTGCAATAAATCAAATATTTTGTTGACTTATTTCCAACTAGTTTTAAGAAATTTTTCTCAGATTTTCTTACAATATAAATTTGCAAATAAGTTGAAAAACTTAAGAGAATTTTCTAGAAATACTCAGTAGATACTCAATAGACATCACTATTGATTGATCACCACACTGTAAGATATTCGTTTTTTTTTGTAATCATAAAAGTCAACACAATACAAAGAAAATGGCAGATAAGAGATTTCTATAGCACTAATGAAATGAAGTTTCGAAATAAAATCAAGATTGTCATCATATTAATTATTTGGGACCAACACTAACAACTGTTAGCCTTTCGGACCAACACTAATAACTACTCCTATTTGGGACCAACACTAGTAGTAGTTTCCTTCCCTGACCTTTTCTCCTTTCGCTCCTGGGCATATGCATGGTGGTGAACAACCTTTGCATGCGGCTGCATCTACAAATCTGAAGAAGAAAAAGACTTGTTTTTCTCAATATCTCGTTGTAATCTGTAGAAAGATATCAAGTGACTTGTTCCTAAGCATACCACTTGAAGAAACTAAAAAGTATGTAATTAGGTAGGAATACAACTATAATGGAATACGGTAGGTGCTGCGAAATGCTGGTGGTTTGATCAAAAGGTACGTAGATAAACTTCTGCTGTACAGACATTATGCCGTACATAAATGTGGATTAACCTCGACTAAATATGTAGGTCAAACGTAATAGGTAGCATAGAGGGTAAAAATAAGTCTAGATTGATAATATAGACTCTCAGGAAACGCGAGACATTCATACACGGAGAACACCACCGCCTTACCGTGTTCTACTAAATAGTTGCTTTATTGCTTTATCCTATACCTGACCTATAGAAAACAATAACTCTATCACTTTTAGAATGGAGTTCAGCGACAGTATTCCACCTCACAAATCTCATCAACTAGTATTATTGGATTGTAAGTCTTTGATCGATTCATTCATTGAGGCTAGTTACAGTTTTACAGTATCCAACAGCAGATGTGTTAATATCTATTCATCGGTTCTCTAAAACTTTAATCTATCGCAAAATTTATCCACTTTACCGAAAGGTATATATTGTTTCCTCCTAAAGAGAAATGAGGTTCGGGAATGAACAGTTGTAAAGTTTGCTAAAAGTTAATCACCAGAAAAAGCTAAACTAACCTATCTGGTCGTTCAAAAGCGAGAATAAATAAGCCCGCCACAAGAGCGGCTAGCAGCATTTTGTTCCTCGCCTGCCGACGAGACTTGCCGCTATCTCCCTTGAAAAACGATGATATACATATGAAATATACGGTAGAGTACGGTATGAATACGGTAGTTAAGACTTCAATCAAATGTACGATTTCTTTTAAAGAAACTACAAAAGTAAAAAAAGAC
>KN716163.1:312688-328390 GCA_000816705.1 Dictyocaulus viviparus | reverse complement strand
GTTGTTTATTTATTACTTATTTATTTATTTACTATTTACTAACAAGAGAAAAATAGCAAAATATATATCACGCATAAAATCACATCCGAATCTGAAACGATTACAAAATATTTGAGGAAAAAAAATAAACGTTGATACTTTTGAAAATTTAGTAAAAATCTTCTTACGTTTTTCTTGAGCAATTTTAAGGAAATTGAACGTAAAAATGAGGTTAATCACTTATTTATGAGGGAAAAAATTAAGTCTTATATATAAAAATTATCGCTGGCAATTCATCAAAAGCTAAGAAACATTAAGCAGTGAATTTTTTAAATAAAGCAGCTTATTTTTTTTCTTGCAAGCCACTTATTCATCAACAGAATGCTGGTGACGTCTTCAAATACGATAACATCGTCGGAACGCTGTAGAATTCAAAAGTGCTTTCAAATGAGTTAGCAGTGAGGTTAAACCAACACATAATGTATTAGTCATTTTCTTCTAATGTTAAACTCTAAAAATACTTTACCGAATACTTTTCAAAAATGCATAAGATTTTATGCATGAATGATCTACAGGTCAATCAATAACTACTATTTGAATTACTCACGTGAAAATTGTTTCCAATTTAGAAGTGAATACGGTTTCCAAAGCGCATGGATTTTTATATGAATAATAATTTCTGGATGTACATGGAAATATTGTGACGATTTTTTTTGGTAGATTCGTATCACCTCCACCTCTACCTCCACCTCCACCTCCACTACCATCGCCTCCAATATCGCCAAGTGTAAGTCGTTCGGAGATTAATGAACCCTCAAGATAGGAATCGAGATCGTCTTCATCGAATTCACGGAACGTAGGATTACGTTTAGAAGATTGTGATAGAATCATCGTCAACTGTAGATGATGATATTCAAATCATTCGATACGATCAGACAAAAAAAAAATGAGGAACAAATAGTTATCGATCGATAGTCGAGAGAGTTATAATGGGATGAACGAAAATGGCGAGAACATAAGTGCAGCGACGAGGTCGCACTTTTCCCGCGTTCTAATACGGTCAGGAAAAATTCTTACGAAGAAATACACCGTCGAGAAATATCCAGAATAAAAAAAAATTAAATATTAAGTATAATAACAAATAGATTCTTAAGAATGTACCAATAGAGAGAGAAACAGAGAAAGAGAGAGAGACAGAGAGAGAGAGAGAGATGCAAGAGGTTAAATGAGTGAGAATAGAATGAAGGAAATATTTTAATATCAATAAACTTATCACATATACAACGTCAATCTGACACTGAACAGTTTTTTTAACAAGAAAAAATGTTTTTCTCTGGCTTTATTTATGTTTTTGTTGTTATTTACAGCTTATAGACAACAAACAACATAAGATGAAGTCATATATGGAAAGAAATTGTAAATCTGTTGAAGAGAAACAACAACGAATAAGAAATAAGGGAGGTAGACGGTTTGCCGTTTTTTTCCCTCAACGTTATATTGAAAGTAATCGATAATTTAAGGCTAATATTCAATGAGTTGCTTCGGCGATGAAATCGAATCCGGTCCAGTACATTTTTCGGGAAACAATAGAATGTCCGGATAATTTTGTTTAGCGCTATAACGCTTGAATGAATACGAATGCTTTGGTGAAAATACGGAATACAATTGAGCGATAGAATTCACGTCATGACATTCTCATGACGCTTATCAAATAATCTGCAAGCAGAAAAAAAACACGACACTCGTTCCACAACGCTGCTTCATGCTTAGGATTCTTTTCTGAATATATGTTAATCATTCATGATAACGGATTTCCAATTTATTTGAACTAAAGAATTGCGTCACGACATTCTTCTGACGTGTATCAAATAATACGCCGTCATCAGATGAACAAAGCACTCGTTCCACAAAGCGCGAAGCTTTTTCAGTTTCTGAATTCTTTTCTGAATATACGTAATCAACATAATTATTCATGATGACAGATTTTCAATTCAACACGATCAAAAAATTCACGTCGTGACATTCTTCTGACGCTTATCAAATGATCCGTTTAATCAGAAAAATTACTTTGACATTTTATTGTTTTTCCTCTTTCTTATGATCTACAATATTCATTTGAATGTGGATTTTTCATAACACGGCTGTCAATAGATTTCAGTAAAAGCAAAAGCCGAGAAAAAAAAAACTAAAGCATCCAAAACAGTTGTCGAAAAAAAAAAACGTCGAATAAAATTATTAATCAGTTTTTTGTTTGTTTCGAAAAATAAACATGACCTAGTTGTTGTTAAAAACAAATAATGAAAGAAAAACATTAAAAAATCATTTATCTCTAAAGAAAAAGTGTATAAAAATGATTAAAAAAATAAGCGTAAAGACGACCTATAGGCTGATAAAATGATCTATAGGTAGATCACGGCAAGTGATTAAAATGGAAAATTGACCTCAGTAATGAGTTTTATTGGTGAGGTTTTGTGATATTGATGAAAAACATGAATAAATAGATGAGGTAGATAGAGTGACATATATACATATATATGTGTAATCGTACAATGAACGCTTTTGTATTCATGTCGGAGAAGATCATCGTGTATTCGAGACGATTTCGGCGAACAGAAGCGATTTGTACGGTATAGATTGAGGGTGATGAGGACATTCGTATTTGTACGAATTGTCGTCGTGGGTCGTTTCGATTGTTCTTCGACAAACGTAACGTTCCGTTTCGTATTGAGCTACGAATCGATGATGACAACGAATGTCTACGATATTCCGTTACGATGATGTTCATCTTCAGAATTCTCAACGCAACGAACGTTTAAAACGTGTTTACTTGAACCAAAATCATACCGAACACGTCGACCGTCGACAAATTCATGTACTCATCAACCTCAAGAACTCCGTTTACCTCTGTTCGATTTTAAATCATTATATGATTATAAGCTCATAAATTATACACCAATGGCTCTAAAATAATCAATAAAAATTTTACAAATTATTAGCAAAAATTAAATAACTGTATTATAACTTAAATTATTAAATTATACATTAACTATTAAATTATAAGTTATGACGTGTTGAAAAAAAAAACTAATAGTATTATTATGCATAGCTAAAGCTTAAGCAGTGTAGACTAACAAAGCTAAAAAATCAATATAGATCAAAAATTGAAACAAAGTAAATATATAACGATGCATATAGCTTAAGTTGTGCTTAACTACCTGGGACAAAAATCAATATAGGTCAAAAAAATCCATATAGGTCAAAAATCAATATCAATATTACAGTACTAATTGAACCGAAATTTATTAATTTAAGGAGAGTTCAATTTTATATTTTATTTTACTCAATTTAAATATTTATTGGAAATAATTTTTTGGTGAACGATAATTTTAAAACTCATAAAATATTCAAAGAGGGAAAAACAATTTAATTTCCAACAAAGCGAAAAAAAAAGATTAAAACACCGTTAAATTTAGATTGTAATCAGAAAAAATTATTTAAATATCGTAGAAAATACGGAGGCGAAAAAGAAAGCAGAATGCCTCATCAATTATTGATTTTTTCATTTTCACTTTCACCTGACGTCATCAACAATTTGACATCTTTGAATAGAAGAAAGAGAAGCGCGGAAAAAATTGCCTTAGGGCCATATCGATTTTTGTTGAGAACGAACGCATGAAATTATCTGAGTTCAAAGATGAACAAAAAAACAAAACCATTTTTTTGTTTCATAATAAATGCTTGAAAGAAAAAAACATGGCAACAGAAAACTACACGAAACATACCTCATTTGAAACTCAATTCACTCAAAATTCACATCATAAAATGTAAATTGATCAAGATCGTTTTTTTTTAAAGATTTCAAGAAATATAAAATTAAAAATTTTTTCTTATATTTAAAATACACATGAGTTTTTGATGTACTAAAAAAAAACTGTGTTCATTTAGAAAAGCACTCTTCCAAAAGTCTTAGAAGCCTCATTTTTCGACTTAATTCACAACAACTTGAGGGAAAAGCTCTTAATTCGGCTTCATTTTTCCTCCTCATTATCCACACTCCATTTTATCCAGCTTAATCTTCTCAATTTCAACAAAACGAAACAAAAAAAGCCACAAAATTAAACTCAAGAAAAAAAATCACTAAATACAAAATAGTGTTTTTATGTTGAATCGATTTTTTTCCTACCGTATCACCCAAAATATACGAGCATTGAAAAAAAAACCTTAATTAATATTGAATACAAATAATATTCAACTTTATTATTAAATATAATTATTGTATTTCTATAAATGATGTTTATTGGGAATTTTAATAGTACTTATTTATATGTAGTTAGTATTTTTAATATTTGTTTACTTTTTTCTCATTCTTTGATATGATCGATGATCGATGAAGGATACGCAGTTATCCCTTGGATAAATTTGTCCCGAAAGTTTGGTATGTGAAAATTTTTCGGACGACGAGATTTTAATGTCAACATTATCTCGTTGTCGATAAATATCCTCAACTATTTCAAATGATATGACATCATCAATCGATAATACTGAAACAAAAATCCATGAAATTGTTGGATTCTCGTCATCGTGTCCTCGTAATGAAAACTTGTGTACGAGAAAACGAGAGAAAAAAACCATGGGGATGATGAGAACATGAGGAAAAACACAAGAGCAAACAAATAGAAGACGACATGAAAAGGAGGAAGAGGATAAAAACGAATGAAACGAACGACAAATTATGTTTTCTCCGACGCGAACATGAAGAAGTTATTTTGAAAGACTATTAGAAACTCATTGAGTACAAAGAAAAAAAGAACATTACAATGTTCAGATAGAAAATCTGTCCGGTAAATAGCGCTATTACGGTAGCCGTGACGTATTAAGCGTGTTGTATTCCACTCAGGACCACATAGCACTAGTATTTATACGTTTTGTTAACCATTTATAGAAAATTAATGGCTGTCAGATCAAATAAATCGAAACGATTTCAATATTTCAAATTTTATTACGGCTAAAATTTCTCGGCGGTAATGTCCTCCATATTGAGTTAATGTCATCAGCCCTATTACGAATCCATAGAATAAGAGGAGAAAAAATGAGGAACTAGACTCGTAAAGAGTATAAACCTCCCACATCGTTTATTTTATCCATAATGCATAAAAATAAGAATGATTGGAGAAGAAAGCTTAAGAACTGGTATGTAATGTGGGAGGTATTTTTCTGGATTAATGCTATACAAATCCGTATGAAAATTTTGAGTGACGAGTGCAAAAAAAAAACATACGAGCTTCCCTGATCATCATAACGATAGTCGGTTCGACGATAATCGTCGATTGTTTTCTGTACAGGAATTCGTTCAGTTAAAGCCGTATACCTAAACGTATATAGGGTAAGTTGTAGGTCAAAAATTCATATGATTACCGTAACTGTGAGTCAAAATTACGAAATGTTATTCATTGAGGAGTCAAAAAAAAAACCAACGTCTTATTTACTCATTTGATTCGGAAGAAAAGAAATGGATTTCTTAACGTTTTTCTTTTATTTAGTTAACATTTCTTCATATTTGTTAACAGATGAACAAATACAAACAAAAGTTATTTCGTTTTTATAAACGTTTTGCATTTTCCAATATATTAAAAATAACGTTAGAATCGATATGTAAATGTTACTTATTGCCTCTATGAGGTAGTGTTTTTTTTCTCCCTCCATAAGAAAAAAACCAAACCATAATCTACTAAAGTGAAATGTCACAAGTTAATCTTCTGACGTTGTGAATATACTTAAATGTGAATTCATTAATTCTAATTATGGTTTTTTCTCTGTGGATCAAAACAGTTTAAAGTTTTTCTACCTCATCAGTAGCGCAGTGAACTCAGCTAACATAAAAAAACCTCATCTGAAAAACGTCTTCCAAGTAATTTTCAATTCTCCACTTCTTAAACATTCTTTTTCTTCCACAGTATCAAATTAATTTAACCTCTTTTAATGCTAGTCCTCTTTTAACAATCGATTTTTTTCTCAACCTCTCCTATATGAATATGAAAATATCAACTTTGCATAGCTTTTGGAGGGAAACCCTCAAATTATGAGGTTATTAATTTTATAGAGGAAAAGAACAAAAAAATAACCGAAAAAAAAGAAAGTAAGAGTGCTCTTTGTTCTTCTACTGATCAGTAGCAGTACACATAGTTATGAAGAACTACAAATCAATTTAGAATATGATGAAACCAACCTGGCTGGTTGTACAACAGGACGACAACCACGCGTCCAACGTTCTTCTTCAACACGTTCACGATTCTTAAAGCACACAGAATATAGAATATTCATAAGTGGTTGAATTTCTGGAATTAATTATAAAAGCAGTGAAGTTGATTGAATAAAGAAGATGAAGTCGGACGTGATGTGATGATGATAGTTGAAGAGCTGTGGTCATAGAGTGAATGAGTGATGAGGTCTTTTGTTGAGTGAGATCACAAAGACATACACAACACATACACACTCACACACACACATACATACACAATGTTGTTAAATTCTGGATCGAAAGAGGAAACAACACGCAAACACAAAGGTCTCCCTCCGATGGCAATCAACGCTTCACGAAATAGTTCTCATATAGCAGAGGGTGGATGAAAAGGCCGAATCTAACTTAAACGAAACTCAGTACGGCAGAACAGGACGGGATGTGGAGTCAACCAACGACGATAAGTGGGAGGATCATCCTCCGTCCGAATGAGGCATACATACATACATACATCCATCTAGCTATTCATCTATTATTTCGACAACAACATAATCATGCATATTTTTCAAGTATAATAACAATATAACCTGTATAGGGGTAATGATGTAATTTTGAAAAGGATAATATTTTTAAAGAAGGATTAGTTTCCTCTTTTAGACTGCTTTGAGGAATTTGGAGGTATTTTATTTAATCCTCTAATGTAGCCATAGCATAGTTCTAATTATTAACTTATCCTTCCATTATTGCTATAAGCTTCATGTTATTCAATATTTGAAAATAAAATATCGATTTTTGATGGCGGAAAAAAATGTGAAAGTGTTGTCCTACCGAAAAATTTCGTGATCGAATTGTTTGTACAAACAATCTAAGAAAAATGAGAGTGCGATAAGATTCGTGTAAGAGTTAAAATTTTCGATCGTGTTGGTCCTTCGCTGTTTTTTTTTCTGTACCTCATTTTCAATTCAGACAAAATTCGATATGAAAGACTTCCTCAAGTCTCATCACTCAGAATCGAAACCGCTTTGATGTTGAGTTATTTTAAGCTTGAATATTTTTCCGTAGAACAAGTTTTCACTCTAAACAGAATTTGTTCAAGCAGGCGATAAAAACATTAACTCATTAATTATACAAAAATGAGGATCAAATCAACCTGCAATACCATCTCAATACAAAAGAGGAATATTGAGGTGAAGGTCACAGAAATGAGAGCAAAAAAAAAGTACACAATAATTTCTGAAAGATATTAACTATTATTGAACGACATTTGAAACCCTATTACTAATAAACCACTCGTTAAAAAAAACCTTTAAGCAATCGATTTTACTCAATAAACATAAACAATACGGAGGATGACGTCAGTATGATCGCTTGATGACATCATCATCACTTATCGCGCCATCATCTCTATTCTACAAATATTTCTATTTTGTAACGTTTTAAAATCAAGAAATTTTTTAAAATCTTTTTTTTTCCCGTCATCTTCGTATTTCATTCAGCTCATCAAAATTGTATTCATTACTCGGTCGTTATTGTATAACAAAAGAAATTTAGCTTTTGTTTTTGACAACCGAATCAATAGATCAAACATGTTTACAGAATGGATACGGTAGGATTTTTTAGGATTTTCTCATTCCCATGATATTTATTATACGAATGAAACGCATATTTCAGCACTAGAGAATGTCATCAATCAGAAATTTTCAGCTTCATGCCAACATCTACTAATAAACTTTAGAGAGAAAAAAACAAAACACTACTGTAATATATTCATTTTTATCGATCAATATTGATTTTAAGTTTTGCTCAGAAAAAAAGTCTCTTTTCACATCAAATACTTTGAATCAAGTATTATTTGATGCTGTTTAAAAACTAAACCAGAACATCGTCTACCCGGAAATTGGCGACGACGGCGACGCCCTAGAGGCCATCAGAATCAATGAAACATCAGAATTCAAATGTGATGCAACACGTGAATTTTCAGAAGAATTCAACAACTTAAACACGTAAGAGACTTGAGATTCTAACCGTTAGATTGAATGTCTACTATGCAATCAGCTGAGGTATCGTGATTTATCACTGGAGAGGGAGATCGCATTCTACAATACTACATGACTCATGAAATTGCGCCAGCGCTTTCGTATCCCACGTGATATCGTAGAGGCGGTTGAATGCGAGCCTCGTCTATACAGTGACTCGAGTTGAACACTCTTCATCAAGTTAGTGCTATTTATTTTACTCAGATTCCTCCGATACCAATTTACCGACTGGGGGAATGGTGGACGTGATTAGCTTGATGAACGGAAAGGAATCGAACAAACTTGATCAAAAACCAGATCCGATATAAGCTTTCTGAAATGATCTACTATGACGTTATCGAAATGATCTACAGCAGTGCAGATCAAAAACTATAATAAATATATTTTACGATGGATTTGAATGAAATCTTTAAGCTGGAATACTATTAGAATTGAACTTGCTGTTAATGTACTTAAGAATTTGACTCCTCATGAACTTTAAGGGTGCAATAATACAGTAATCCCAAACGATGATAAAATATTGAAATTTATATGTCGTTATTTTTAAAAATCTCATTCACAGTAAACAAAAATAACGATAGTGAAATTTTAATGATTGACAGTAATATTAATTTTATTTAGGTGATAACTTGTTTTTCTATTGCATCAATTTTCAACAATACAAAACAAATCTTCACAGTAATTTTCTTTTCTATCAAGTGAGGTAGGTCATAATGATACTAAATTGATACCCCACGTTTTTGAGTTAGCAATAGAACTCGGATCCTCAGATGTACTTAATAATTTGACTCCTCATGAACTTAAAGGGTGCAATAATAGTTCAGCTATATCATAATGAAATGACATTAGTGTTCAGTTTTAATTATAATAACGATTGATTTTTGATTTAATTTCTGGGGAAAAAAGGCTGATATCCACATAAAAACTGTTCCTCCCGTTTTACATGAGGTCAACAACCCTCATTAACACGAAACGCTTGATCTATGTCAATCTGAAATAGAAATTACCGGCGAAATTGAGGAAAATTGAGAATTTCACGGAGTAATAATATTTATTTAAGCTAAAATAGTCATTAAATCAGCCATTGATTTACTGATAATTTTAGAAACGAGGAAAATCTGCGCGACTTGATCATTTATAGGCGTTTATACTCGAAATCGAATCTCTATGCAAATCGATAATTCCGCTAACATAATCGATTACGACAACTGTTTTTCATCATTCAATCGATTCAAATAGCAATTCAAAACATTAGCAGCACTGATAGTTCGACGATAAAAATTGATTTTTCTTTATGGTTGATAGAAAAAAAACATTAAAATTACATTAATTACATATAGAACTATTAGCAAACGTCTTATAGTAGTCAAGTAAGTCTTAGTGGTAATCGATTTCGTTATGACGCTTGAATCAATCAATAATCTGAAGAGCGACACTTTTTTTAACTTCTATTTATTTTCGTCGTTAATCTTTTTGAAAATCGTCTACGCCGTCAATTTCATTACGTACCGTACGGTTGATCAAATGTATACTTAATCGAGACATTAGGTGGATTACGGTAATTAATTATTCTAAAGCGTTTTCGAGGATGATTTCCATAGAAGCCGATTAGTATTCGTTCTTTTTCTTTTTTGACTCCGGAGGAATTAATCGAACTGAAACAGCTTGTGATGCCGTAACTCAGATGTTTTTCTTTCAATTGCGACTATTTTGTTGTTTAAACGCCTAGCTTTCCCGCTTTTTTTCTCATAAGCTGACAGGTACTCATTCAGTTATTCATTGTGGGTTAATTTTCAATAGTAATCGATCAGGATTTGAAGTGATGAAGTGCATCGACCGCATGATTGTTGTTGAAGCTTCAGATGACGTCGTCGACGTCATCTGAATTGCCGCTACTCGAGTTCACTGACGGAACACGACGTGAATTCTATTGCAATCGAGGAATTTCTTCTTCAAAATTTCCACAAATCTTTTTTTTTTCAAAATATTCTGCAAATTTTGCATGGAAAATTAACTCAGGTGAAAAACTGAGCGGTAAGAATTCTAATTTGTATCATTCAAAAAAAAGTCGAATATGAAAATCTAATAGAATTTGAATGAAACAAAACACTTTTCATTACTTTATGCAAGCGTTCACTGGACAGCCGTAGCCGGTTCAAAAACGTGAATTTATCATAGAGATCAATCGATTTTACCTCATATGGACTCAAATTTTACCAGCTAATAGTAGTCAATACATGATCACTCATCGTTTATCAAGGCTAATTTTGTTTGACCTAATTGGTTCAATGTTGGGCACCAACAAAACCTCAATAGAGACATATTGCACTGAAACCTTAACAGAGATTCCTATTATTTGGTATTTTTTGAGGAAAAGGACTATTTGAGTCTGTTTTATTCATAAGAAGAACATTCCATCGTTTGCTTTTATGTCTATCATTGTATTTTGTTGCTGACGCTGTGGTATAGTGGTGGAGGTGAAGCAGTAACACGCACTTCCGGATCACTTCGCTATCGCCCCTCAGGCCTACTAAGCCCGCTATACCTGCGGGGTCGGTAAATTGGTACCATGGAAATCTGGTCAAGATAAGTTGCACTGAATTGGTGAAGAGTGGTCAGCTTAAACCGTTGTATAGACCAGGCTCACACTCAACTACCTCCACGATACCACGTTGAACTACGAATGCGTGAGAGCACCATGCCCCAAGGGATTGATGAACGCCAACGATTATCATATCTTATCTGATTATATTTCGTTCATGTGATTATTCTAATTACATTTAGGAATTTTATAAAAGAGAAAAGAGATCTAAAAACATAACTGGACCGATGAGTAAACAAATCAATCAATCAATCGATAAATATGGCGTAAAATTGGTCATCTTCTGTTTCTCAATATTTACAATATGAACGGACAACAATGAATGCGTAATTGTTTCGCGTAATCGATAAATAGCCGCTTACAAAACTGTTAGAAATTCAAGCACAGTAAACAGAGGATGTAAAAGTAAACAATAACAAGAATAAAACATGATCGATTTTTGACTCAAAGAGGAAGTATGACTCATAATTAATATGAATTCTATATTTGCAAGAAAATTTAATGGCACTGTTCTAGGGAGGGGAACTAACACTCGTCGTTAAGAAAAAGCATTTGTTAACGATTCTTTATATGAGGGTTCTTTAGAATGTTTAATATTTATAAGCCTCAAGAGGAAAAAAAATGCATATCATCTTCGAGTAAATAGAATGAAAAAAAAACATGTAAATAAAGAAGAGAGTAACAAATAAATAAACTGAAACAAATTCTTCAATCAATTTAACCGACTGCATTAAATGAGTTACTGTTTGTTAAGTTTTTTGCTAGGGGCATTGTTCCTTATACTTATTGATTTTTTGTTAAGAATTTTCACTAATTCGTTGTAAATGTGTTGATTTTATTCGATAAGGTTTAAAAACCACCTCAGATGGGAGTGTTATTCCTCCCATATGGGCTGTTATAACAATAGAAGGAAGGGTCAGCTGGGCGACGATGGAAACCCATAAAAACTTCTATTTGTTGTCGACGGCCCACCTGCACCTTTCAAACCGAACTGTGGTTTACTTCACGAGATAGATAACCGTTTAATTTTAATAATTTGGTGAATTATCACTCGATTAACACCTCAATCTCCTCGCGATACTTCACTACGCCACCGACGCCAACATGATGAACATTGACGGTAACGTTGAGCTGTACTGTACAGCAGCACCTCATTCCACGAAAAACAGATCAAGTTAAGATATAGCGATCTATGCCTGAATATGGTCAATCTTGCCAGTTTGTTCATGTGAGCAGAAGATCATCACCATGGACAAGAGATGGTCGATAAAGGAACGATTGAAAGAATTGCTGAGATCCGTGCAACGTGTGAGGACGAGTTGACCAAGTAGATGATTAAAATTGACGCTATCGAAGAATGATGTTTTTTTTCTCGATAATCATTGCGTTATGGAAGAATCATGAATAGTAAGAGATCAATATGCATCGAATCTTATGAGAATATATGGTTGAGATGAGGGAGTGAGTGTTTTAGTGAGGCATTAAAAAAACCTTGAGAAAAAGAATCGATGAGATAGAATCAGTATGGAGGAAAATGTAAGTATAATGACAGTAAAAGCATTGTTAAAAATTCTGAATAGCTTTCAAAGTGAGTTAGACCATCATATGGTTGAATAAAAAGTCAAATATTGTGTTATGCATGAAAGAATATTCATTGTAAAGCATGAGGTGAATAGAGGAGAATAAAAGTATTAAGATTTAAATGAATTGATGAAGCTCAACAAGAATTCAGGATGAGTAATTATGCTCGAGAAGAAAACGTTAGTGATCACGTTATACAAAGGAAAAAGTGAAAAAAGAAGAAGAAAAAGCTCCGTATTTTGATCTACCTTAACTTAATCGTTTTAGCTTTTTTTATACTAAATACCATAAATCGATTACATATTATAAAACAGAGATGCATAAAGATGAGAACTGAGCACAAAAATGATGATAATGAGGGAAAGGAGAGAGAGAGAGAGATGAGTGGTAGAAAGTTGGAGAAGGAAAAATAAGAGGAACACTCATTTTCAAACATACCTCTCTTTTTTCGATTCGTTTTTCTTGCATTAGATAATGTCGCTCTTCATATAGTGGTTTTACCATATTCACGTGTATTCACTAAATAGGATTCTATTTATAAAAATCAAATGGAAAAAAGACATTCCATACATATATGGCTGTTTAGTAAACAAAAAATCAATAACATCAGTAAACGAATAGAAAATTGACAAACATCATAACAGTATTGATAAGTTTTATGCACGTGAAACGTTAATCGTAGTGAATAATATTATAGACTGATAAGAGGAATTCTGATGAACACGATGATAATCAATCGTCGGAAGTAGTATTGTTAAAAGAACGATGAACGGAAGATTCTTCTAGAACGCTGAGGTGAAAAACTTCTGATATTGTTGTAAAGGATAAGAAAGAACAATGATAAAAGACTAATCTAAAGAAAAACTACTACCAGAAGTACGGTATCGATGTCGTCATATGACACAAATCATCGATATTTGACGGAGACGAAACGGGCAAGAAAACATCTCACAAATTGTAACGATATCGAACGTACGGGACTAGGGTGATAGGAAGCCGTTGGTGAAGCGTCATGATGATTCAACACCCCCGCTCCTCCACCCCTTCTCCTCTACGTCTTCAGCTCGCCGTCAATCGTCGGCAACAACTCAAAACATCACACAATTCATATAATAGCAGAATTACTAATCTGTGTATTCTGCGTTAAGTTAATACTTCAAAATCATACTGTAATGACGTCAAATTTATGTGGTTATAAAAATTCTCTACTCATAATTCATAACTAATTGCACATCCTTTTCCTTAATACATTGAATAACTTAAAAAATTATGCAAAAAATTATTATGTTAAAAATTATGCAAGATCTCTAACGACCTACAGTATCTTTTCTTTCCGAAATGTCTTTTGGTCTATTTTGAAGTGGTATTCATCTAAGAGCGCCTGGCTTGATTCCGTCTGAGTGTCTATCAAGCCCATAAGGCTTTCCATTGTTCGGATTTTTTGTGATTTGATACTACTGTCTTTTGAGATGATGTGTATTTGTTGAGTGGTTGTAGTCACAGTACCTCTCATTGTGAAAACATATTCATCTCCAATATTCCCGATGAGGTCAAACAGTTCGATGGTACAACTCAAGAAAATAATTAAAATGTGTGAGTTCTATCGTTTCTTGACATCGTCTTCTATACAATGCCTACTATCAAGTTATTATCTTATCACCTCACTCCTTATTGTCTTATCATCAATGATCTGTACATACTAAAGGGCTTAAGAACACATACTGCTTCAATTCACTGTGATCACAGTTAAGGGCATAAGGTCTATATTGACTATTTCGACTAGTTCTCATGGTATATATTTGGGTTATTTTTGTTTACATTTCTCAGACTGCGTCAGTAGTCATTTCTAGACACACTATCGTAGATCAAACAGCTTTTACTTGAATCTTAGAGCTTATCTGAGTACTCAAAGCAGTTCTGTAGAGAAACATTTTGTCGCGATAATGGTATGAATTGAAATTTGATTCTGATCATCAATTTCTCAAAAGGACTCAAAATTTGTTCAGATCGCTTTCTCATTTTATTATATAATTCCCTCAATTGAATAGTAGCTTGCATATAAATAGTACTGTCATTGTAGTATTCACAATACTTCTGTTTTTATAGGAGTCAGAAATGTCATTAATCGTCATCCATTTTCCTCAAAATACTCACAATCACCATCGAAAACTTTCGCGAGTTTTTCTCCGAAACCCTTTGATGCCAATTTCCTGGAAAGAAAATCAGAGAAAATCAATAAAAATAGTCCGTATTTGTCACCATGTCATATTCAATGTCATTTTGACTCACAACAGCAATTGGCGATGTTGCGGGAAGTTCCTTTGAGGAAAATAATAGCCTCATAAAGTTCAATTTAACATTTGAACTTCTAGAAAGGTGGTTGTTTACTAATTTTCTAATTCTATCACTTCGCCTAAATGATTGTTCTACATGGGCGTGTAATTATAAAACTCTTCCGTTTGTTTTTTTTTTGTGGAAAAGTCAAAAAATTAAAGAAGCACGATCTAAGCACGTTGTTGAGTTCTGCATAAGTTCTTAGATACTCATTAATAACGTAAGCAATGATGAAGTTAAGATCAACTCATTATCCTGAAGGGTTGTGATTGTGGGCCTAGGCATGTGTTCTGTGAAAGCTTGAGAGAATCTCTTTAAATATAATATTATGATTAAAAGTATTTAACTACTGAGAACATTAGCGAGCGATTGGAATTTAGAGCATATCATTTATGGCATTCATTGAGTCTTCTAAGCAATCATGAGTTATTTAAGTTAGCTCTTAAAATGAGTGTATTTTCTTATAACATCTTAATTCTAATTTTGTGCATAAAGATTCTTACTGTACTATCATACGGTAGGACTATATAATGAACAAAGTAACGTTACAGTAAACTTACTAGTCTTCATCAATAAATCAAGCACACTTTATATAATGCACGTACTTATAAAACGTATAATGTATGATCAACAAGAATGAGTTTGTTGTTGAACAGCATGTGTATGGTCGACCAAACCAATATTGACAATCACCTTCCTAATCTGTTTGCTGTCTCGCCGTCATCTTCTTTACTTAAGCCATCTTCAATCAAATTGATCAAATACTAAGATAATTTCTTTTCTAATTTCAAATAATTCTTAGATTAAGAATTTTAGTAGAGGACATAATGTATGAGCAGTGATGAGGCATGTACAATGAAACCACTGAACCCCTCAATCATAAATAGCCATCAAAACTCTGAAAAACCTCTCCAACTAAATCGATCCTTTAT
>KN716163.1:299963-312588 GCA_000816705.1 Dictyocaulus viviparus | reverse complement strand
TTGCTCATGCATTATACGTTTTATAAGTACATGCATTATATAAAGTGTGCTTGATTTATTGATGAAGACTAGTAAGTTTACTGTAATGTTCCTTTGTTCATTGTATAGTCTTACCGTATGCTAATACAGTAAGAATCTTCATGCACAAAATTAGAACTAAGATGTTATAAGAAAATACACTCATCTGAAGAGCCAACTTAAATAACTCATGATTGCTTAGAAGACTCAATGAATGCCATAAATGATATGCTCTAAATTCAATCACTTCGCCTAAATGATTGTTCTACGTGGGCGTGTAATTATAAAGCTCTTCCGTTTTTTTTGTTGAAAAGTCAAATATTGAAGAAGCACGATCTAACTAGTGCATGGTATCCAATCGTTGTTAAGTTCTTAATAAGTTCTTAGATACTCATTAATAACGTAAGCAATGATAAAGTTACGATCAACTCATTATCCTGAAGGATTGTGATTGTGGGCCTAGGCATGTGTTCTGTGAAAGCTTGAGAGAATCGCTTTAAATATAACAATATGATTAAAGTATTTAACTACTAAGAGCATTAGCGAGCGATTTGAATTTAGAGCATATCATTTATGGCATTCATTGAGTCTTCTAAGCAATCATGAGTTATTTGAGTTAGCTGTTAAAATGAGTGTATTTTCTTGTAACATCCTAGTTCTAATCTTGTGCATGAAGATTCTTACTGTATTAGCATACGGTAAGACTATACAATGAACAAAGGAACATTACAGTAAACTTACTAGTCTTCATCAATAAATCAAGCACACTTTATATAATGCATGTACTTATAAAACGTATAATGCATGAGCAATAAGAATGAGTTTGTTGTTGAACAGCATGTGTATGGTCGACCAAACCAATATTGACAATCACCTTCCTAATCTGTTTGCTGTCTCGCCGTCATCTTCTTTACTTAAGCCATCTTCAATCAAATTGATCAAATACTAAGATAAAGATCATTCTTAGATTAAGAATTTTAGTAGAAGAGATAATGTATGAGCAGTGATGAGGCATGTACAATGAAACCACTGAACTCCTCAATTATAAATAGCCATCAAAACTCTGAAAAACCTCTCCAACTAAATCGATCCTTTATATTAATACATGCATTTTTTGACACACTGACTCGACATCGTCATATTTTTTGTTAGTCGAAGTTACCTTCGGATCTAATACATTCTCATTTAGAGAAATTACACGTAATGTTATAAAACCACAACGATAAAATGCAATGAGGTATAGACCGTCTCGAGTGAAAATATCGAACATTAGAGATTCAACAAACGAAAACACGTCCGTGAATACGTTCAACATGTAAATGATACGATCGTGGAAGCTCAACAACAGCTTCACTATCATTTATGTTTGTCAGTTACACAAATCAAACATAAGGAACTCATTGGAAAGAATCCGATGCCATCCTCCAAAACTAGTACTCTTCTCTGAAACCCTTCTTTTGAAGTTTGTAGCTTTAATTTTCCTAGTAATTTCAGTAAAGTTTTTATCATTCATAAATCAAGTGAACACTAAACAATAAGCAGTACTATCCTTATAATTCTCTGCTGAATTCTTAGGAAAAAACCTTTTAGCAAATAATTATTAGTGAAATATGAAACCTTGAATTGCTTAAGTTGTTATCAACTACCAAGAAATAGCAAAATAGAACGGAATGTAAGCAAAAGAAAACGAGTGGTATGTTGGGCACCCGTTGTATCCCTCAATGGCAATATAGAAGAGCATGAGGTAAATTATTTTGATAGCTCATTATTATACGCGCATCGCTAAGACCACTTGCTAATTTATTGTAAAACAACATCATGAATATTCTGAGGACATAAGCCCTTTCATACCAACAGCACGTACTGCTTGAACAACAATTTACATTTAACATTAACATTGACATCTATACTGATGTAGACTAGCTAATTATAGATATAAGGTTGACCTCGTATTAATAAATGAATACCGAATAAATTTAAAAAAATTACTTACGGGTTACGAATAAATGATGGACGATTAATGACTGATGATCGATCTAACTTATGATCAACGATAGAACGAATGACGAAGGTAATTGTAAATATCTAACAATCGAATCGTATCGCTCTTTCTCAGAATTTGTCTTTTATTTCAAAACGCTTATATCTTGAATAAGAGTAATTAAACTCATGAGAAATAGAACTATTCAAATTGATGAACAAGAAAACATTCCGAGCAATGTCCCCGAACTTAATCCCATTCATTCGTGGATGGTGCTAGTTTTTTTCTCCACCACTTTCCCTCAACTACAGTTTATTTAATGTCAACCCACAATACTTCACATTTCTGATCATTCCTGAACAACAATTTCTGCTGCCTTTGGTTACTACAAACTACTACATACACCTCATCAATAGTATAAACACAAAGAAATCATAACTAAAAATTATCGCAAAGATTTATTCACATCCCTGACTAAATTGATATTACTTTCGCGAACTAAGAAAAAGCTATGAGGAAATAAAATGAGTAGTAACAGTAAACACTACGGTCAGTTTTTTGAGGAACAATTCATATACTAACGTTTGAATAAATGAGGCTAGAAAAACCTATTGGTTTATGACATTCAGAAAACCTTTGTTCAAGAAGCCATTGGACATGAAATTTGCAAATGATGTTTCTCATGAAACAACAACTTCAAGAACAGCCATTGGACATGAAATTTGCAAATGATGTTTCTCATGAAAGAAGAAAAACATATCGACATGAGGCTCACACCTATTTCACTTTGACATTCTCTTCCAATGACACACACGTTCATAATTTTCTATGCATAAATTTGCATAATAGTTCAAGAGGTTTTTTTTTCAGTAAAAATTTTTTCATAGAACCTAGAAAGAGCAACGTATTTTTCTACATTCACATCCTAAAAGTATCAATAAAACATACTTAAAATAAATATACAGATATCTCCATAATTCTAAAATAAACAGCTAGAACTCGAGAAAAAAACGAGTGGAAAAAGAGGTAAGTTTATCAAGTCATTACACATCATGCAAATAGGGCAACTAAACGCCACTAACCACGATTGTGTACAAGTTATGTTTGCTGAGCAAGCAGAAACATGCGAACAGATCGTTGAAGATCCGTGGTGACGATTCATTGTTTTATTGCTGCTGCGACGATGTCGTCATCAGAATCACATTAGACATGCATAGAATCGTAAGAAAAACTAATGATAGCAATTATAATGATATCGATAAATATGATGTAACTCAATCACTAAACGTACACAAACTGAATCTTATAATTTACAAAAGAAAGACAAAGAAAAACGGATGGAAAGGATATACACTGGGATTTCTAGAGGCCGTAGAATTCGAGATACAGTAAAAAGAAATGACTGAGACATTGAAAGAAACGCCATGTGGCGATGTTTACATGTTAAGTGATTGGATTTCAAACGATTGATTTCATGGTACAATGTAAAATATTCGAAAAATATTCAAAAAAAAAGTCCTAGTATATTTAGATCAAACTTTTCACCGTCATTACTAATACACGACTACCTCCTATTCAAGTAAACAACACTACGAATTTTTTAATACATTACAGGGAACACAGGCTTATTATACAAACATTAAGAAATAATATAAAATTCAATAGGTACCATGCAAAACTAACACTGGATTATCACCGAAGAAACAACACGTTAAACAACACGTCACAAAACTCAACCGTGCTCTAGAAAATAAGAAAACGCGATTAAGAATAATTAATTCTAAGCGATTAATAACTTAAATTAAAACAAACAAATAGACGAAAAAAGGACTTAAAGACATGCTTCAAGATTTGCTACTACTAGGATCGTCCCATTTACTCTCGGCGCGGAAATCATTAGTACCCTTATTTCGTGATAGGGTACCGAACTCTTTATTCAAACTATGATTAGCAGCAGCTCCTTTCCCATGCACATTTTTTGGCGTGAACCTATAACAACACAGTTAATGAAGTGCTTAGAAAACTGGTCTTCTTCCACGTAAGGCTTTGGAAGCAATAGGATTTATAAGAGAGCCAAGTTTACTTCAATTGTGTCTTAGCACTAAATTACAGGTGGACTCGACCACACGAAAAAATAACATTGAAACATACCGAACTTTGCCAATTATAGGACTTGGTCTCAACTCGTCATTACCATCAATGATGTACTCTGGAAGAGAGTAAAATGACGATGCTCGAGAAAGTGGATGATTATCTGTCGGAGATTCGGCAGGATCAATTAAATCCAATGCGGCACGCACTTCGTGCTCCTAAGTTGAAGTCGATGAGTGAAAGTGAAAGGAATAAAATGAGACTAGAAAAGTTATATATGGGGAACATACGTGTCTGCGCATTGCTTCGGGATTTGGAGCATGTTGGAATGATTCCAGCAAATTGTTCAAATACCTTTGCTTTACTTTGTACTGCCTCATTAGCTTGAGCCTATGTTGTAGGCTGAATGCCTTCATCCTATTAACCTAAATAACGACATTTTGTTCTTTAATCTCCTAAATTACTGATGCACCTAAATTGTACTAACAATCGTCATAAGAGTTACTCAAAATACTTATACCATATACTCAAAGAGTCATAACTAGTTTATATGTGACTAGTTTATACTTAATTTATGTAAAACTTAAAAAGACAATTTTTTAACACAGAAAAATAATACTAAATCATAAGGTCAAATTTCAAAGTTTAACAGTTGCTAACACCGTCTATTTTTCCATCATTTTTTTTCTCTATCGTTCCACCGGCCATCTTATATGATATGTCGCAAGCAATAGAACAACAGGATTTTGAAAAAGATTTTGCTTCTTCAAATCAGATCCTAGCCGTATCAACGGTCATTGAAGTCTGACGAGAGCACCCTATGCCTCTTGTCCTTACTTTTATCGGCTACAACAAGGCGTGTGACAACACAGAAATGAATGAATCCTGTCGGCGCTCGTCGACCAATGTATGGACTCGTTCCATATACGAGAAAAATGAAAACAAATTTAAAACAAAAATAAATTCAAAGGCAAGGCTTTTTCATCCATTACTAGCTATACCTATTGGAAAGAGACAATGGCAAGATGATATCATATAGTCAATCACTTGGGTTGACAGTGTAGTCACTTTGACTGAGACGAGAAAAGCATATCTACTAATGGAAAATTCCTATGAAATCTTCGAAATACATCATTATTTTTTCGAGAAGTACAACTGATGCACAGACGACGTCCATTGAAAGAGAAGCTTAAAGAAACGGAGAAAAAAAGATTAGACTGTTCATAAACAACATGAAGTGGAGGATAAAGATTTGAGCTTCTAAAAGAAGTAACCGATTAAGTAATAGAATCAAAAATGCGTGTTCACCTCTTGCAATAGCATTTCCTAGAGCTATGCCATACAGAGAAAACATAAATTGAACTTCAACCATTTCAGAAAAAAAAATTCCCTTCACCCAGGAAGTGTTCGACAACATTTTCCGAATTGTAACCGGAATTATGGAATGGATTTCGCGCACACCTTTACATTCCAAATGAACTATCAACATAAATGACGAAAAGAGCAACGGATGGTAAATATGTTGGACCCGCATTATGAGTGGGGGCCAATTTGGTTCTATGGTGAAATAATTTTTCACAATTTTACTTACCTGACGTTCATAGCTTTCCCATAACTGTTCTGCACGCCGAGCTCCATATTCCCTTACGCGATGCATTTGCTGATTGTAATTTTCTCGGATATTCTCTATATGAGAAGACATATGTTCCATTTGAGCAGCACGATAATCTCGAAATTTCTCAGCTTGAGAACTGTACGAGAGTCGTAATTGCTCCACCTTAAATGAATATAAGATACAAAAATAGACAGAACTATTGCAAAAGTTACGAAGAAGGATACAAAAAAGGTGAATAGAAAACACAGAATAGAATGGGAGCTTGAGCTCAGCTAAGTGGCTTAAGGCACGGCATGGATAAACGGGTTTTGATTCACGCCCAGACAAACTAGCTCTTTTATCCCTTGATGGATTATTGGTTTAACAATAATTTTGAAGTATAAGCAGTCCTAACTCCATGAAGATTGACCATCTCAAATTCTCGCATAAATCACTAGCAGATAAAACATCAATAAATGGCGTTTTCGACAAGATAAATGAAACAAAAACTTGTATGTTAACTTGTACTTCTAAATGCAGAAACGTAAATACAATAACGTACCTGAGCATGGTAGTTCTCGCGCACTAAGTTTAACCTCCGAGTATACTTTTCATGCAAATTTTCCATTTTCCACGCACGATACTTCTCCATAGCCTCAACCATCTTTCTAACTCGAGAAAGACGTTCCGCACTAAAGTCCCGACATTAATGAGAACGTTGTTTTTAATAACAATTTTTTTTGAAAAGATTGCAAAAGTGATAACAAACCGTTGTATCCACCAAAGAACACTTTTCCTAGTCAGTATCCACGTTATGTTGAGAAGAAAAGAAAATGAACAAACAAGCACAGCCATTGCTATTCCACCCCAAAATACACTGTTAAACAGGTCCAGGGAATACCAGTTCGAGTAATCAAGCCTATAAGGTAAGAAACTCTAAGAAAAAGTATAAATAAAGTAGAAATGAACCAACCGAAAATGGAAAATTTTGTAAGCAACATGTGAGTCCTTTCGAGCGACGCATACATAGCGTTCAATCATGGAGCGATTTACATCATGTAAAAGAAGAGCACCCCCAGCCAGAACGGTGCAACTGCAAAACAATATAAGTTGGAATCAATTTTTTCAATTATTTTTTCGTTTTTTTTCCAAAAGTATTCTCTACAAAATCTTTGCAATGAGACTGGCTAGTAACATAATCGATGAATGCTTTCGTGTTGTGAATGAAGTCAATGAATGTCTTCCTACACATTGCAGCTTTGCTAGGAGTTTATGCATAAATAGGATGATGCCACAAATTCTAGAATACTTAGTAAATATTTATTGGAGTTTGCTCCCAAACACATTCTGCTTTATAGCATGAAATAATAAACATTTTTCATTTTGCAATACACCAGTATGCAAAATTCGCTAAATGTTATCTTTACTAATTTCATCAATACAAAAAGTACAGTGTTTAGCCTCATTTACATTGCATAGACCACTACTACATCCATATTTCAAGACTGAACTTTTCTACTTCAACTATCTATTAGCCATTCGCTTCTTTACGTGACTTCTTCCACGAAAACATTTTAAATATGCCATTTTTGTTTACTATATCTGGAATGAAATGTTATACAATAGCTATATATATATATTTTATGCACTGTTATAAAGAAAAAACGTTAAAAATGAGAACCTAAAAAAACGAAAGTACAAGGAAATTGGCATCATATAATACATCGTTTACCAAACAAACTGTAAGCCAATCAATAAATGTTTACCAAGTTAAATTTGTATTGACAGGTTCTTTCAAATAAGGATCGAAAATACCCAAGAAAGTAGCAGGACGATACAACCACCTAAATAAATTTACATCAAGCAAAGTGGTTATTGCAAATGTGTTAAAAAAGGTTTGCACAAACCATTCAATCGTTGGTTCTAACGATCCGTATGTAGTACACGGAAGTATCACTGACTGTCCCACTTGGGTTCTAACGGTGTCTGGATCATGACTCGAAATACCCAAGCTACAGTTTTGCAAATAATGCCTGAAAAACAATATGAAGTATAGGAATAAAATATGTAATAGTGATAACTTACACGGTATGACACTGAGTTTGATTTTCGATCATATGAGATACAGGTAGAGACCACTGCATTACACACGAATCACAGTCAAAATTTGTACCCGTCAAATCCAAAGACAGTAAAGATGTCCTGATATAAGCGAATGATTATGAAAGAAATCGAAGTAAATATATTACAAGTGGGAGAATAAAACATATAAGTATATTATTAACAAAAGTAAACCCATTAAAAAAAGACGGAGGAAAAGAAGCAAGTTGATTGTTGGTAACATAAAATTCCTTTGTTGCTTTAGGAAGCCGACCACTAACGAATTTCAGATGTAATGAATTGATCATTGATAACCTAAAAACCAACATAATAATAAAAAAGTACAAAATGGGAGTTGTGTATACTTTCGTTTCGTTTACTAAGTTGAAAGGAGACAAAACTTGAGGAATAAGAAACTGTTCCATCTTCAGAACAATAACAACGTCAAAAGCTAAAGCCAAGAGCAAAAGTGAATTGATGAATTTATTGGTATAGCAATGATTCGTCTAATGATCAGCATTCCTCATACCTTTCTTAGAACATTGTTCTCAGGCTTATTAATTTGCTAATAGCTTTAGATATTGAAGAATGTGAATACATTAGTTATGGATAGCAAATGACATGGTTACGAAATTTCTGATGTTTTTCATTAACTAAGTTTACAACACAACCGGCCCGACTAAAAATCAGAGTTGAAGTGTCTTATAAGCCATAAAGCATAATAGCCAATTGGTGGTTTTTTCCACTCTAGTAGTAATTTTACAAGTTTTTTGAACACTGTTGTTTTATACTGAAGTAAGCTAGCAATGTTAATCCCAGAAGTGGAAGAATACAGCTCACAAAAACCGGATTTTCTGAGTTCGTAGAATTATTCTAAAGGTAAAAATAACTGACTTCTTCAAATTCGGCAGAATCCAGTTGTCAAAATCTATTATTTCCATGAACGTAGAATCCATAAGGAGATCAGTGAGAAGAGGAGAGTTCAAGCTAGGAGCAATGACAAATTTCGTAGCAGATAAATCTAATGTTTCTAGTGCTAAAAACAACGGGAAACTGGTCTCTGTCAATGGATTGTACGAGATATCTGAAAACACAAATTTTGAAAACGAGTCATTATTAAAAGCAAAGCCAGCTTCGTTTAGTTTTAGATTTCAAAAACGCATATCATGAACTTGATGCCGAAAGGCTAAAATACTAAAAAAAATTACTTGCGATTAGGTACTCACTTAAGATGCGCATATCTTTATGCATACCAGTGGCTAAATGAAGAAAATTCTGAGAGAGATCAACATTAAGTGTAGATTCATTAAGAGTTCCATTTATCGAAGCAATCTATAAAAACTACTGATGACAACAAACGAAATATATTAATTTGAATACGAACATATTGATAACAACTGAATATGAGCTACGGATAGATTAAATAAACGAAGTAATACATCAAGAACTCATGTGGTACATCAAAAGTAAGACTTAAAAATCATTGTCATAGGAGTTTCAGTCAGATACTACAAAAAGCATAATGATCAAATAACAGAATTGAGATCTATTTCGTCAGACATTATTATGCAATTTTTAAGTTATTTGAAAGCTAAAAGATTGAGTACATAATTCCATAACAACTACTTTATTGTGTAATAATTCAAATAAAGCAAATGAGAGTAGGTATAAACTCACACTATTCCCACGAAGAAGTAAAGTGTTTACAGCTAGATTGCCGAAACATTGTGGAACATGAGAAAGTCGGTTGTGGTTCATGGATAACACTTCCAATGATGGCATATTGCGAGAGATGTTACAAAACTTGAATTCAAACTTATTGAAGAAAAGTAGCTGCAAGATTTTACAAAGAAATAATAATGAGGTTAAGATGTTACCTGGTTCCCATCTACGAACTTGTTTTCATTAAGAAAAAGGTGAGTAACTGATACCAAAGGCAATGTTATCGAAAATCTGTTAGCTCCACTGGCTAGAAAACAATGAGACCAATTAGATAATGCGGTATGGAATCGAATTGAATAAAAATTGAATAGCATCAAAACGCACCAATTATTGAAAGTTCCTTTAAAGATTTGAACGGTGAAAAAAGACCAAGTTCCAAATGCTTCTCCTTCCATCTGCTTAAATGTAATGACTGAAGTAATGGATACTTTACCATAAGTTGCAATACTGAATCAGGACCTTAATGTGTGCGTGTTATTTGATATTCCATATAAAATAACAGAGACAAAAACTGTAACACATCGTGAATTATATACCGAAGCAGAAAGCTTACCAATACCAAAACACTCGACGTTTGAAACGTTGTAGTTAGTACATTTGCAACCAAGTACTACAGGACATGGATCAGGAGAAAAGTCAATGGAAAGAGGAGTAACGGGTCTGCAATACGGCGTTCAAGTTTAGAGTGATACTAAGACTGAAAGTAGCCAAAGCTAATGAGATGTTTCTGAAGGAACTTCTCATCACTTATACCTTATTGTTCAACAATACAGTGAGCTACTGAAGTTTTTTGGAAGATAGAAAAAATTCTTAACAATCTAAGCTCCAACATTTAGGTTGAAAACTCCAACATATGTTGCGCATAAATATGTTATGAATTGCGCAACAAATTCGCTTCCTACTATCGAAAACTACTCGGATGTGAAATATGATGGTAAATAACATTATAAATTTCCATAAGTTTACGGATGGCATTTGTTGATGTTGAATACAGCAGTACACATATTTGAAAGGTTCAGAAAAGGAATAACTGGAAATCATAAACTCACTTAAGTTCCTCTGATTGCGTCCCAATATATGTGCATAATAGCAGACACAACACACGACAAAAGTGAGATTGATATAGCCCAAAATCTATTGAGGATATTTGTCTTCGATGAAAACCGCTTGGCATTCCAAATAGAAGCACGCTATACTCACATTACACTGATCACTGTTGCTAAAAAGAAGATAAAAAGGTCCAAGTGAAAAAAAACATCAAATGTAATTCATCATACAAAAGAAAGATATAGTTGCAAAAAACACATCATTCCACATTACAAAGTTTATAACAAATCATTTATGGTCATAGTCATAATTAAGAGCAATTAAAAGGATTCGTGATCAACGAGAAACTCAATATTATCAATTCTAACAAATTGACATAAAAACTTTAAATCTTTTTTCGATGGATAATTTTCTGATTTCCAGTTGGATATCGTTTTATATAGTACCAGGTGCCACACTCAATTTTTTCTTTCAACCTGTACATATCCATGTCGTCATTCCAATACCTAAACCTACAATTTATTAGTGAACAAACTTGTGTAAACCAAAGTTATTTGCACCTGTTAAACCGTTTATATCCTGATCTATCAAACTCTGGGATTGTTTTATCAGGGAAGAGTCCCGCCCAATGTGCTTGCATGACGCACCTAAAGTAGTGATGTGTATAAGCACGGCAACTACGTTAACTAATGAAAAGCAGCAATATGTATATAATATAACCAACCTTTCAAGTCGTAATTGCTGATTTTTGCACAATCCTGTAATCTCGCGGGGAAGTACCGTGCCATCTTCACGCATGAACTGTTCAAGAATTAGTACATCGCTTAAAAGAACATACAGTAAACCCTCAACTGGTAAAATTATTGTGCGTTACCAACAAACAAACTAGCAAAAGTTTTTAGGTATGGTCGCAAAAAATTAATCATAAGCATGGAATGAATACCTATATGATAATTTTACAGGAATATTACATGTGCAGAGGGCACAATACGAAATGGGAGCTGGAGGCTCAACAACTTCTTCCATTGAAACGTACGTGGTGTCATTCGTTACTTTTTCAACAACTGCAAAACATTTCAAGTGATAAAATAGAAAGTAGCAAAGAAATCTACATATAATAGTTCTCTAATGCTCATATAATCTTCGGTCATAAATGATGACTAGCTTACATTTCCATTTGTAAGCAGGGCTACAAGACGAAATCAGACGAACTCCGGGTAAAAGTTGCTCATTTGCTGCCCGAAGTAGACAATTTATAAAAGACATAGTAATATTAACTCCAGATCCTTTACGCTAAACTGATAATAAGATGGAAATGTTGGAAGCATTATCAACTTAAAACCTAAAAGCAACCGTACTTCAAAATTTCATATTGCTCAACAAAAATACGTGGTTACAAAAACTGCAAAAAATCAGCATACATAAGCCGTTAATGGACTTGTGAATACGAGAAGTAACTCCTCTAACTCCTCTCCAAAAATAAAAGTAGCTATTAAAGACGACATTATTATAAGAAGTAATAAGGTATTTTGAGTCAAAAAATTTTGTTCCAGTATTTTAAAAAATAGTAGTCAACAATTCATATGCTTCGATAACATATAAATATCATGCTCTATAATCAAACTTTGCGCGATAGAGAAGTTTCGACCGCATCACGTTGAGGGAATTAGATGTGCCATCTTCACGATATTCTGGTCGTCAGAGATTTGGTAAGTTCACTCTTCATCGCTTCTAATTTAAAAAAATTCCCTCCTAAGTCATCGGATATTATTTCGATTCTTGGTTTCTCCTTATACAGTGTGTAGTTTTTATCTACTTATCTACCAATGATTCAAAAATACAAGCTTTAACGATAAGTGTGTATAAATTCATTTTGGGTTTTTTCCTCAGCTGCTTTACCTGGTCTTTATTGCACTCACAACGTGACACTACTAGTAATGTGAATATTTTGCTAAAAATCGATTTATTGCATGCTTGTTTATATTATTATCTATATATGTAGCAATACTATATTAGTTTTTTCGACCTGTAGTTATATATATACATATATATATATATATATATATATATAT
>KN716163.1:275903-299490 GCA_000816705.1 Dictyocaulus viviparus | reverse complement strand
ATATATATATATATATATATATATATATGTAAAGTCTATGTACACTAGTATTTGTCTCTGGTAAAAGTATTGTTGAAGAATTTTGTAAACGTAATTAGTCGTCGCTCCACTCATCATCAAGGGCTGCGTTCCGAGAATTTCTTTCGTATTCATGATTTTATCATGCTTCTTAAAATGCTGTTCGGTTCGCAACTGCTTAAAAGTTAAAGCAAAGCACTCTGTATTTAGTGTTGTAATAAATATGTGAGAAGAAAAATGGGATTGCGAATAAGAATAGGTTTTTGAAAACAGGAGTTTACTCTTGTGAAATTTGACTCAAAAAGGGACTAGATAATTTGAGACTACAAAGGGTGATGTTAATTACGATTGCAATCACATTTATGCTTGCTTAAAAAACTTTGAGTTATGCTAGAACTTTATAAGAGATGTTTTATTTGTGTCAGTGATGACGAAGATGAACTCAGAAGATGCAAATAAATCATAGTCTTATTTCATATTTGATATGGTGTTTCAGCAAGAAAATAACCCTTTTCTACTCCTTTATAATATAAATACTAAATGGAATACTAATTTTAGAATTGTTTTTCAGAGAGTGAGCAGCTACATGAAGAGAAGTATTTTCTTACAGCTGGTTATCTAGACAAAGGTTGCGATTTTCGTTTTCAATTTTTTTCAAGTTATGGGAGTAATAATTAAAAAATAAGGAATTGGTTGTAATGTGATTCATTTCCATGATGTTGAAATAATCAAAAAATTCGGCATGTTTTTTGTTATGATAAAATCTGGTAGCCGCTTTAATTGCTCATTCCATTCCAGTCCGGAGATCTCAATGTGACCTTTCTAATGCGTTTTCTTCGGCAATTCTTAGCATGTGAATTCAAATTAAGCTGTAATCCATTATAATCATCAACAACCGCAACAGTAGTGGTTTAGGTCACCTTGTATGATATGTGATAGGTTTGATTCCTTAGATTGCATACGCAATGTTTTTATTTGATTTGCATCATGTTCTGATCTTCGAGTATAGTCGATGAGTATCACTATAGCCGGTATTGGACCACATCTTTATTCCTATCAATAATTTTTTAAAGGAATCGATGTTCGTGACCAGGTTCGTCCTAACGAGTATATCGGCGGCACCAATACTGTCATGTTTCAAGGAACAGTTTTAACCATCATTAATACATTGTGCTGTAATTGGATGTAATTACTTTATTAAGGCTAACTATACTTTCATTATAAATTGTTTTCTAATTGCTTCGCCTCATTCAGGAAACTTTATTGACCTTACCTACTGAAATAATAATTTGAAAAGAGAATATTATGCGCGGAAAAATTAATTGATCGTGTATAGTTTCATAGTTGGTGGGTTGGTGTGTACCGCAGTGTAGTAATTAGAACATACAAAAAATGAAGGATAAAGAAGAACATTGCGGTGTGGTTTAAAAAGAAATCATCCAATTCCTGCTACGATAACCGAGAAACTGGGAGTGGTTTTGTAGTGCTTTTTTACAGATGAAGGACGTTCCTGTACAGCACTGGAACATGGGGATAGGACCTATTACTTGTCATGCATGGAATAAGGATCGATCCCGTATGTTTGTCTTCATATTATTGAGAAATGTATTACTTAAGCGAGATTGCTCATTCTTTTTCTTATTCAGAAGTTGCCGTCTCTGCTTCAAGTAACGAAATCCACATCTTCACGTGGCGTAATGGTGAATGGGTCAATACTTTCACCTTAAGTGAACATGATCTTCCGGTGACAGGAATTGATTGGGCTCCTAATACTAACCGTATTGTTTCGTGCTCGAGAGACAAAAACGCATTTGTTTGGACGTTTGATAATGGCGTTTGGAAGCCAGAACTTGTTTTGGTTGGAGTTTTTTTATCTATTAAAATCAATCTGACATTATTAACCACGCATCACTGATCAAATATTAGAAACTCTGAAGGTTCGATTCCAACGCGCAGCTACTTGTGTAAAATGGTCGCCTGAAGAAAATAAGATTGCTGTAGGCAGTGGCTCGAAACTCGTTTCCGTTTGTTATTACGAGCGAGAAAACGAGTGGTGAGTTGGAATTGTTATGTCTAAGTAGTTCGCATTCTTAATATAAAAAGTTTAGGTGGGTAGCGAAACAAATTAGAAAGCCCATTCGTTCAACGGTTAAGTGCATTGATTGGCACCCGAACAATGTCCTTCTTGCTGTGGGCGCGTGTGACTTTCGTGCACGAGTTTTTTCTGCATGGGTGAAAGAAGTGATTTGTAAATATATCTCTACATGTCTCATTAGATGCAAACTTTTTAATTCTTGGTTATATTATTTTATATTGTGGTACGTAGGAATACGTAATATTTCAGGTCGATGAAAAACCATCGCCGAATCCATGGGGATCAAAAATGCCATTCGGCCAACTCATGGCAGAGTTTCGGATTCCTGGTTGGGTTCATCACGTGGCGTTTTCACCATCTGGATGTAGACTCGCTTTTGTTGCCCACGACTCTTCTATCTCATTTGTTGACGCTAATCAGGTTTCGTTACTTCAATTTCTGATTTCAGACATCAAATTATGCCTTTTTGTTCTAGGATAATACTGTAGCTCACACTCTTCGAACCACTTGTCTTCCATTTACATCAGCGGAGTGGGTGACAGAGAACAGTATTGTGGCTGCTGTAAGTTAAGCTTCATAACAACAGTCCACCACTTTCTAAATTGTGTGGTTTGAAGGGCCACGATTGTTCTCCTGTTCTTTTCACTATAACGCAAGAAGGTTTAAAAGAAGTTTGCAAACTTGATGTTCCACCAGAGCAACGAGCTGCTTCCGTTAACACAGCACTACAGATGTTCCGGAATATTGATAGGTACTTTGTGTTATTTGTACCTTTTTTCATTACTTCATCTTGTTTATTGATGTGGAATGTCTATATGATGGAATGAAGTCTCATTGCTAGTCTCAGTAGTAACGTTTATATGTTTGAAAGGATAAAAAAGAGTTTTTTTTAATCGATTTATAGGATAAATCAGATTTATGCACTCATTCATTATTTTGTGGTAGCTTCTACGGCCGTTAATTCAACGGCTAATGCGTTGTAATTGGTCATTGTTACAATGACTTATTAGGGGTTTTACTCAGCCAATTAGTGTTCAGTTTTAGGAGTTGTGTTTCTAGTATTCTGCTTACATACATCGAAGCTGCGCTGTCAAGTAGTGTGTTATGTTCTTGTTACCTGTTGACCTAGCACTTGAATAGACGGTAAAAACCAAAGCTTTTGTATTGATTAGTGTTCGAGAAATTTTGTGGAATATGAAGTATGGTATATTTATATCTAGTGTTTCAACGACTTGTGTAGTCCAACTTTATTTAATTAGTGCTCCTTACACTCCCAAACAAATCGAGTGTGAATTGGTCGACTTTAGAGTGATTTGGAATTTAATTTGACCAAGAATGTAAAATATGTCGATTAGTTAACAAGTATCGCTATTTTTACAAGGAATATTTACGGGTGACACTTATTTTTATACTATAGGCGATATCAGTAATTCAAGTCGGTTTTTTAGAAATGCAGCTTCCGAGCAAGTGGATGTGAGATTAAAAACTCTCCATCAGAATATGATCATGTATGCTTTCAGATCACTTAACTTTATTTAATTACGTTATTCAAGCCTTATTATATATTGCAGGCAAATCCTACCACACTCCGGAAGCAAGAATAATGTTATTAAATTTACCACGTGTGGAACCGATGGCGTGATAGCACTCTGGGATCTTAAGGTATTACTCAACAAAATCTCTTATGTTTTCTTTTCCATAGTAGGTTGCGTATGAAGCATTCACATGTTTCCCATTTTTGGATTTAATTCCGTAGCGTAGGTTTGCACTTTCTTTGAAATAAACCCTAACGTTTGAGATAAGAATCCAATTCTTTTAAGGATACGGTCGAATATTGTATGGTGAGTAGAGTTTCCTAGAGTTTCTATTGAGCATGCTTTCTCTTAAAAATTATTATTTAAAGATTAACTGAATCCATATAACACGATATGTTCTAGACTCATTTCAAAGCATGGTTTTGTGTTATTAAGGAGTGCGCATAAACTGTAGTTACTTACTACAAAGTAATATTTTAGAGTAATACGGCAGTTGCTCATTGATGTCACTTCTGCTACAAACGGAAAGAAAAGCGTTGATGGATTATATACGATATCATCAAGAATGAATTGCTTTGTCTCAGTTTGGCAATGAGATGTTTATGTTTACAGTATGAAATTAATGATTGCAGAATCTTGTATATCTTTTAATTGAATAAATTATTAATAAGTCTGCTCATTCGGTCACCATTAGCTAAACAATTTCATAGTTCCATGATATAGTGCAGTAATAGGAGGGACAGTAGTAAAAAGCAGGCTCGAAATAGATTGCTTAAATTCGACTCCACTTCCAGGAAGGCGATATGACGATTTATTCCGTTTTTCGTACTCGAGGAAGGCAAACAATACTGTCTTGGTGGATGGCTACTCATCTAGAATCAATATATGGACTACTTAAACTTAGGACACCTATCATAAGGGATATGGTGCATCTTTACAAGGGGATATATTATGTCGATGCTTACCATTGCTTGCCCTTTTGGAAAGGTCTATTAAAAGTTGTATTGTTATGTTCAAACTCTGGTCATGTGACGTGGTTATGATAGGTTATCAACGAAGGTTGTACTACACAGTTCTTTCCAATCAAAATGAAGTATGGATCCTTGATATTGCTGTGAGTGGTAGTATTAATCTTCTTGCTAAAATGACCGATAGCTGAATAAATAATACAAATAATATTGATAACAATACATACGCACTTAAACTTTCGGAACTTTTGAATGTTTGAGTGAAGTTATTTGTGGGATAGAGCATAAAAATAAAACATTTCACCGTTCGCCTTAAAAAGAAGCCTGGCATGAGGGCATGCTAATGGTGTGTTAGTAACTACATCTATATAAGTGAATTTTATTGACATATATCCTCTGTATACCTAACACGAAGAAATCCTGATTCAAAAATTCTTCAATTTTTTTAATTCGTTGAATTGAAATAGAAAAATGCAACCTCATCACACTAACTCAACTTCACAAATTTATAGGAGACACTTGATTTAATATTATGTGTAGCACACAACTGCTTCCGTTTAAATTATTTGTACCCTCATAAGTTTATAACCAGAATACTACAGCCCTCAGATATATTTTGCGCGCACGACTGACGACGTTGGAATTCGTGTAACTGCGGAATTGTTATACTATCGTAGATCTAGATTTTGATTTTCCACAATCTTAATTGCTGAATAACGTCACAGTCGGTTATTTTTAATTTTTTTGCAGTTGGTTGTGATCAACTGATTAATGCACACTTTAGTATTCTTAAATGTTTTTCGATGGTTAGGAATTTTCTCGCAACAAATTGATTACATATCTTGTATGAGTACTGTTGAATAGATTGTGTTAATGGGTTTTAAAACAGTGGTTACAGAAATCGGCTTCCTAAAATAAATGGAGCGATTTTTACGATTAGGTGGTCTTACTGGTGGAATTGGACAGGTAAATGACTCAGGGTAATTTCTAGGTTAAATTTCTTCTATTCATTTTATATTAATAAATTATTCTCGCTTTTTTCTATTATCGCGCGTTTGAAATACATTACTGGCTTAATGATTCTGTGTATAATAGACCAGCTCTAGATATGTATCTGCATCTAATATGCTTCTGCATTCTATTTAAGAGAACGTGTAGTAAGAGTTATGACTGGAATGCACGTTAAATTTTACAGTCTTACGAGTTACGACTGCTTAAGTGACTTGCCAGTTATATTTTGGCACACGTTTTTTTTTGTTTGATGTTGAAAATTAACGTTCAAATATTCTAGTTTGGTGGAGGCCCTCCTTCCGATTCCAACCAGGTAGATACATCAGAAACTGTGTATATTTCGTCACTAGCGTTATTAAAAATGTTGAAGCATGGGCGGGCCGGAGTACCAATGGAGGTATTTACAATTTATGAGTAGTTATGATCGTGTTGTTTGTTAGTTACCACTACCATAGCGAAATTATTCGTTACAGGTTATGGGCCTTATGCTAGGTGAATTTGTTGACGAGTACACCGTAAACGTTATTGACGTTTTCGCAATGCCTCAGTCCGGAACCGTAAGTATAGATAATCGCATTCCCTCGAGCTATGCAATATCAAAATATTGCTTCAATTAAGGGAGTATCGGTCGAAGCAGTCGACCCAGTGTTTCAAGCCAAAATGCTTGATATGTTAAAGCAAACTGGTCGACCTGAAATGGTTGTTGGATGGTGCGTTTTTTCTTATTTTTTATCGTATAAAGCAGTCGTTATCAAGACTTTGTGATTCTTCATTAGTTTTCTTATATTTTTCGATTTCGTTTTTTCAAGAATTTACCTTTATTTTGATCATAGCCATCATCAAGTTTTCTCTCGTTTTTTATCAAGGATTAGTACTATTTAGAGTATTAAACAGCTGATTCTAAAAAAATTTCGTAACAAACTATGCATAGGTACCACTCTCATCCTGGTTTTGGTTGCTGGCTTTCTGGAGTAGATGTGAATACACAACAATCATTTGAAGCTCTTTCAGATAGAGCAGTTGCTGTTGTTGTTGATCCTATACAGTCAGTCAAAGGAAAGGTTTGTTGTTGCATTAGCAGACCTTCTGATTCATTCATATGTGATAGTCAATTTTTAATGTATTTTAGAAATTATGATGACTGGTTTTCATGTACCTAGCGCACTAGGTACAGTCAACCGTTTTTCAAAATATGTCAGCCTTTGACTGGGCTTATTTAGGTTGTCATAGATGCATTCCGTACCATTAACCCACAAACTATGGCTTTGAATCAGGAACCTCGTCAAACGACAAGTAATCTGGGGCACTTGCAAAAACCTAGCATACAAGTAAGTTTTTCGCATTTGCCTGTTCATTTTTAATGATTTTGGATGGTATTTTTACGATTTGTAGAAGTTTTCAAGAAATTCGTAGTTTTTGGGAAAAAAACAAAGTTTCGACTGATTTAGGCTTTGATCCATGGACTGAATCGACATTATTACTCGATACCTATTGCATATAGAACTCATGATCTCGAACAGAAGGTAGGATAGGCTCACGTTTACTTATTCGTTTATTTTTTGTAACATTCTATTGAAATCACGTTTATTGTGTGGTTTGTCACTAAAGCAACACAGTGTCACGTTGGCTTAGTACTGTACACGCAAGTGCGGGTCCGGCCCAAGCGAAAAGTACTAATGTAGGAGGAGCTAATAATAAGCGATCGAATACTACAGTTGTTTAGTCGTTAGAGCATTTATTTTTATTCAGTCTATATAGTACTTGTGATTTTTTGACATTCAAAAGGGTTGCTATGCTACCACTTTGGAACTCTAATAAAGTTTTTTCTGTACAGTTATTTGAGAACGTCACTTGATTGCACACTTTTCATTTTTGTTTTTCAAAGACATCCTATCGTGTTTCCTCAGAATAGGAAATGTGACCCATACATTCAAATTTAACAATGTTATATTATACATTATAAATGTTCTTAAATAATACAAATCATAGTTTGGATATCTATACGTTCAACGTTTGCAATTCTTCTCTTTTCTGTAGCATCATCAAAGAAATTTCATTGTTTTGCTGTACCATTGGTGATTTTTTCAATATATTCATCAGATTGTGAACTAAGTACATATAGTTTCATCACTTGCTACAGTCAATTCCAGTCATTTTGCTTTTTTGTAAAGCTCGGCTGTCGAAATGTATGCAAAAGAATAAAAAAAATGTATTGTCAAAATATGAAGTTAAGGTAACCTCTGGTAAAACTGTTCTCAGGTGCAAGTGCGAGATAATGTACGTGTTTTGGTTGTCTCACACAGATATTTTACAGGTTTTATCATATAACGGTGCAAGCATGTTAATAATTCAACTGTGAAGTCACAATTATTAGATCAAAATATTTTAGACCATTTTCTTTTCTCATTACTCGCTATTAACAGCATTAGATCTATCATATAGACGTCGATTAAGTACCAGAAAACCATTAGATGTCAAATCCAGCATATATTGATTGTAATAAAACGGATTCGGTCTTGAAGAAGTATTCCCATGTTGCAGATGTTATTGAATCTTAACAAGCAATCGTGGATGGATTCATTAGCTGTGCAAAGTTACAGTTGTTGTAATGAGAAGAATAAAGAGAGCATGCTCCTAATGTTGAAGCTCGCAAAGCTATACAGAAAAGTGAGTTGTTTGTGTTCTACCATCGCTTGCTTAACTAGAAGCTCTCAGTTTGACCAGATTTCATTCATGATTATTTTTGTGTTAGTTACAAGGCTTACGTACTATTATAATGCTTAGAAATATTTTAGGCACTTGAAGATGAAGAAAAAATGACTGATGAAGAGCTTGCGATAAAAAACGTCGGAAAACAGGACCCGAAGAGGCATCTTGGTGAAGAAGTACGTTTTTATTGTTTAAATACAATAACTAAGACTTCTAGTGCATTGGCTGGCTTAGCGGCCCAGAAACCTGACAGATGTGGGTTTGAGTCCCGTCTGAGATTCGAAGCTTTGTGAACAACTCAAAGCTGTAGGATAGTATTTTTTTTACATTTTTTTTCTCCTTGTAACAGCAATGTTGTGTAGGTCACGAAGATGCTGAGCGATAATATCGTTCAAAATCTTGCTGGAATGATGGATACCACTTCTTTTCAATAACTATATGTTTGTGAGTTATCAAAATGCTATTTCCTTGTTTCTTTCAAAAGTAATAAATTTATGGTTTATGCTGTGTACAACAATCATATTATCGTGTTTTATTTCTAATAGATTTCGAATTACGTACGCAATGTATAGAAATTAATAAATGTGTTATGAATTAGTTAACTCATACATTATCCTAATGTTCCTATCTGACCAGGTTGTATTTAGGATGCACAAAACTTTCCTTATCATTATCATTACGATTATTGATTGATGTGTAGCCATTTATTGATTCACTCGACTGTTGCTCATGTTGGTGTGTTTAATCATTCAGTTCTCACTGAGTATTCTATGAACAATCTCTATGTTGGACAAGAAGATATGTTCAACACGCTAATTCAACTTGCCTAATTCAATGGATTCAACGAACCCAATCAGCAGTTTGTTTTTATTTGAAAATAACCGAGAAATTAATATTTATTCTTAAGGCACATAATATTTATATTAATTATCACACTTATTATTGATATCACTAGTGAGCAATAATAAAATGAGGCAACACGTACATCCTAGAAATTGTAAGTAAGACAATAAATCAAGGTGAATACAGTTATGAAGGAATATTCTAAAAGGAAGAGGACTGATAACACCAATCATAATGGGTTTTAGAAGTTAAATACAAGAACAGGAATATTTCGGGCTTATCTACTTCATCTAAAATCTAATTCCTTCCTACATCTTTTGATTGGTAAATTTACTTTTTCTCTTAGTGATTCGTCCTTATAGAACTGTTCAACTACTTTTATTTAAAACTTCAGTTTCCTCTCATATTTAGAAACGTCAACTCATTTCTCAACTTGTCTTCATTGTAGTCGACAACAACTATGATAACACCTTTCTCTTATGATTTTTTTCATCAACGTGTAACTGAGGTAAAAGCCAGAATCCCTCGGATGCAGTTATTTTGAGGTGTTACAAAACACATGAATTCAACGTACTAATGTCGAATTGGTAGTCATGGTGGACAATAAGGGTTATGATAACAATTTGTGGTAGTTGCTTTCCCTCAATAGCTCTTTTTTACATGAGCTTACTGCTAAAGTACGTGCATGAGTTCGTTGTGACGGTATTAACGAAAATACTCTACTACTATGAGTTTTTTCGTTGCAATCGATCCATCCCTATACACACTGCTGGTTTTCATAAAAGGCAAGATCATCCTGATCTATTGGATACTTAGCGTAAACTAAAGTCGCACTCAGTATAATTCATTAATATCACGATGATATCGAATGCGTGACGTATTGCATAGGGATTGAGGAACACTAAAGCTATTCAAGCCATTATCATATTACCCACATGGTCATACCCAGAATGGAATAACATTTTTACCGGTACGGCTGATGTATTGGAATTCTTCATGCCAATAGTAATGCCAGAGAATATAATCAAAGATATGATTACTACATGTTCCGATTCCAAAGTACATTATCAATAAACTCAAATGAGGACTAGTTGGATGCAGAATAGCGACAAGTAGTTTATCAGCTGTAGCTATAGTGAGTATCATTAGACCGAAGCAGTACGCGTTCTGAATAATCAACTGCGGCCAAAGCAGTAACGGATGCGGATGTCGTACACAAAGACACGTCACTAAAATTATGGTATAAATCGATTGAGTATAAATGAGAAATATTGAAATACAAAAAAAACACAAACAAACTTTGTCTACTTGAGTGAATGTTTAGCTGGTCGAAGTAAGTTTGATAAGGCTTATACTATAGGGATATCAGAAGAGTCTTGCTGTTTTTTTTTGTGGGGAAAGCAATTATTCATTGTTTCTTGCTCGTTTTACAAATTGATCGGCTATCGAGTTCCAACAAGTTTTACTGTCTTTCTTTTAATATAAGATAAGGTAAGATTTGGCGTTGACCAACTCCTGTTGTGGCTTGCGCCTACGTATTCGTGTTAAACGTGATCTCGTGGTGGTCGTTGAACGCGAGCCTCGTCTATAGAGTGAATTGAGTTGACCACTCTTCTTCAAGTCAGTGCTACTTATCATACCCAAATTCCTGTGATAACAATTTTACCGACTTTGGAACAATGGTGAGCTTGGCCGGTAGCGAACCTCTGCACCTCACCACTGCGCCACGCTAATCAAACTCCCTTAATATACTATAGCTGATTGTCTGATTGAAAAAACACATTCTGACAAGCGTAATGTTGTTCAGCTACATTATGTCGTTAATGTTAAAGTAGAATTCTATAGAATACGTAAGATTCGTTTTGTTTAAGAGATCATATAGATGAGGACCACTTTATGATGTATTTCTGGTAATTACTCAAGGCTTAAACCGCATAATCTGTTTAGTACCAAATTAGATTGAGCCCTCTAATATGGGGCCTCCATATGGGTTGAGTATCGGGGATAATAATCAGATTAAGTCCAACATGACACTTTGACCTATTAAAAATTTATATAACTATTAGTATAAATTTTATGTAACTGAAATTCTTTCAGCAGCATCAAGTTATTCGACGTAAAAGCTTATAAATTGTCGTAACAATGTTTTGTTCTCTTTGTTACAGGAAACAGTTACCGATAAACTATGGTGAGATTAAGAACATTACATTGTCATGACGTTTCGTTCCGTCACGACATCAGCACTTTTTAGTGAGGATTTGCTTTCTAAGTGAGACTCTTAAGAACATTGTATAACTTTTGCAACTGAAAGAAATTGTATTAGGATTATACGTCACTTTAATGCATTTCATGTTAAATCACATTCGTACTCCCTAGAAAAAAAAAAGATTGAGGTGAAATTGAGTCAAGTGGTGCGGTATAACTATACAATCATAAATGTCACATTAAATCGCCTAATATAACAACTATTAAGGAAAGTAGGAATATTATGGGCGTAGATCAAAGGTAGAATTTTATCTTTACTACATGTTGATTTCGATAATTACACACTTTAAAGGATGCAATATTCGTAGAATACTGTAATACATTAGGAAGGGTACTGTAACTTTGAACGATTCTTTTTGAGTTGTCGTTTCTAAGGGGACGGATTTCAACTCAATTGATTATTATCTAGTGGAAGTTACTGCATAACTAACCGATTGTGAGGGCTAAAGCAATCATTTGACCAAAACACCATAGACAACGCATATATCCTCCGTCTAGATAGTTAGCGATACACTCTTGTACCTTGAATAATGAGTTATCGAATAGGGAAAAGCATAAAACAGCTCATAACAGGCTAAATGATCTACCTGAATCAATTCATGAAACAATCCAAAATCAAAGATGATCACGTCAGCACTCATGAAATTTCCGGCAATTGAGAAACTTTCATTGAATGAGCATAGAATATCTAAAATTTTTTGAATGTAAGGTTTATTACTGTAATTCAAATATTTTTTGATTGTTTTATTTTAAAATAGCCATTTTCCCGTTATAATAATGTGAGATCAATCATTTCGATGATGTTGTGGCCAACCAGAATGGATGAGCCACGATATGCGGGTTCGAGCACCGACTGAGTCTTTGAGTTTTGTGACTAACTCAGCAACGTGAACCATAGATATCAAACCTCTATAACGTCTCGTAATTCATAATAAACAGAGGGAATTCGATGGAAATATTATGGTGGTTTATTCTCTGGTGTTTTCAAATAGAATAGAATAGAATGAGTCGATGTGAGGAAAAGCTTTTATAGAATGAATCGATTGGAGGAAAACGAAGAGTTACTACTGCTTACAATAATCAAACCGATTTAATAAATGTATGTATAACGCCATTAAAATCACCTTATTGAAATTAACCACGGAATAGACGTGTTGAGCCAACGATACGGTAGCAACGAAAAATTGTGCTATAGCGAGTACGATAACGATCGAACGGTTCCTTACCCATATTCCGCAAAAATACGTCCATTCGTCTTTTACACGAACACCACGACACATTGAGTCTAAATATGAGAGGGAAAAAGCAATACTATCGTAAAATATATAATTTAAAAATAAAAAGAAAGCAACAAGTTAGTGATTGTTTGTAAACAAATTTATTCAGAAACGGATATATCTCCTGTTAGCTCTGTAATTATGTCATAATTGGTGTAATTTCTATAATCAATGAAATGAGGAGGTTCGCTAAGAGATTTGTTTTATGTATGAATGAGGAAAGAAGAAATGAGGTTTTAGGAAGCAGCTATATTGTATAGGACATGCATTATCTGAATGATTTCAAAAATGTTGATTAGCTGATTGGATACAATTTTCTTGCTCTTAAACATCCCAAATTTTAATGAAATCAAAGGTTTACTCTATGATATTACGAGGAAAAAGAATAAGTATTGAAGAGGTAAGTACTTAGTCAAGTTCATAGGTCATTTCATTAGCTGAATGATTCAAATATTTTGATTGACTGACTGAATACAATCTTCTTGTTCCGAAACATCTTTAAACTAATGAAATGGTCGAATTGGAGATTTACTTAATGACTCAATGAGGAAAAAAGGTATGAAGATTGAGGAAGCAGCTGCTTAGTTTAGTTCATAGGTTATTTTACTATCTCTGCTGGCTTACATATGTTGATTACCTAGCTGAATGCAATCTTCTCACTCTGGAGCATCCTGAAATTAAATGAAATAGTCCGAATGTAATGAACGATTCGTCGGTAATGATGTCGGAAATAATCCAGTGCCTTGATTGATTCTGATGATGTAAAGGATCATCGTTTGATAAATTTTCGTTTGGTTTCTCGTTTCTCATAGAAAAGACGAATAGACCATTACGTTCAGTTTTTGTTAAAACTTTTAGATCTCTGAACGATCAATGAGGGAAGAAAAAGAGGTGAACTGATGTAGAGAGTAATATTGAGTGAAATTTATGACTGCTTGTACAAACAAATAGTTCCATTCGAAGTTTAATGACACTTGCTTCGATTCAATCCGTAAACAACTAATAACAACAATAACAATAACAATAAATAAATATGAAATATAATGAGGCGAAAGAGTTGCATTGAGTGAAGTAATGAAGTAAACAATTAATACAATTCCATTGGTTAAATTAGTCATAATTAATAAATAATCACTTGAGGCAATTTTCATACTAATAGTACGGATCGAGTGTGTAGCAATTTGTTTTTGTTTTTCTCATAGAAAAAATTGAAAATAAACAATAACATTGAAAAAATTCAAAGATGATTGATTAAATAGAATTTCTACAATACAATTTTCTATTATTTATTTTAACATAAATAATTTAATGTACAGTATGAATTTGATCTACCTAAAGTAAACAAATATCCCTTTAATTCATTATTTAATCATATAATTACTATATATTTATGGATTGGCTTCATTATATTGATTGGAAAACTGATTCATGAATAGAATAAAATCAATCGATAGTATTGATTTTTGTGGATCAAAAGAATGCTCTTCACAGTTCTGATAAGAACTGCTCGCCTATTTTTGTTTTCCTCGTGGAAAAACTAGACTAAATAATTTCATTAGACGATTTATATTTACGACAAGCTCTGAATTTATTCATAATTTTCTCATGTACGAATAAAATTTACAAATGAAAAATTCAAAAGTTTCAAAGTAATGTGAGATAACCTCAATAACCTCCTCAGTAAACAACAGAATAATTATAATTGTTATTAGATTAACTAAATAAGAAATTTTTATGTAAAATAAGATAAAATATATAAAAAAAAACATAAAAAGAATAAAACGTATTAGTTTTCCTGCAGCACTTAGACTGAACACATTCTATGACGGTTTTTTATTTCTATACATTTCATTTACATCCATTATTAAGGATTGAGAAGATTTTAGTCACTACAACAGACCGGACATCAGTAAATGGAGGGTTCGAGTTCCGTCTGAGGTTTCAAGTTTTGAGGTTACCTCAGCATCGTTAGGGATATTAAGAAAAACGATTATTATTGATAGAGGTTGAACAAAAATAATCAAAAATGTTTTCTGATTTCTTCTGATCTCAACTAAATCGATTAAGGAATCAATTGATTGATCAACAGAAATTATGCTATTGAAATTCATTCCATTTGCGTATTGTAATTACTATTACGCCTATCGATTTTATTTTGATCTGCATACTTTAAAACGGTGGATAAAAATCCCTCGATTGATTTGCTTTTTTAAGCGTATTATTTTATTCAATAATTCATCATGTAATATTTTCTATTAGAATTTGATCTACTTTAGATCATCAAATCGATATTATTGTTAAATTCTCTCTATATATAACATGAAAAATTTTCTATGATTCATCTTAATATAACGGTGAAAAGAAAAATACCTGTACACATTTTATTGAATGAGATTTTTAGAGGGAATAGTTATTAGAAATTATAAACGTTATATGAATTGAGGTATGAGGAAAACATTTTGACTGGAACGAAAAAGATTATTAATGAGGTAGAACAATTGGAAATCTCTATTCATTAAATGCATTCAAGCTTATTTCTGCTTTTATCGATGTAATTCGCTTAATTCAACAAAATCGCTTACGATGGAGGAAAAAATGAATTGATTTCAATTCAAGCCGTTACTTTTAATAGTTATAATGGTTTTTTTTCTTCTCTTTAGCTTTTGTTTTCATAGAATACTTTTTGTCACGTGCGGATGACAGTACCATCACCTCGTAACTCAAAATTACAGTATTCCGTAGGCTTTTTGATCTTTATCACTAGTAACGAATACATATCTATATTGTATCTGATCTCCTATACAAGCTTATCAATTGATGAGATATTCTGTTTCCTCGTTTGAGTTCGTCGGGTTGATGTGTTGTTTTACAGCATCGAATATCATCATCGTTTTCATTAACATCTCATTATCCTCAGATTGCCTCGTATTATGAATATGAGTGAATTCGTGTCATTGATGGATTTAATTAATGTTCAGTTAAACCTCAAAGCCTCGTTCAGCTTATAATAAAGCCTCCTCTTATCTTATGTTATCTTATACAATCAATTATAATGTATTATTGTCGAATATGTGAGGTAATAAAAATCTAATTATACTCTTTTCACTCTAATCTAAATATTAGCAAATTTGATTAAGGCGAATGTAAATTATCTAAATTTTCCTACTGTATTATAATTTTATATTATTTTTATTATTACATTGAATTATAAATAATATTCAATTGTATTGTTCTTAAATAAAATTATCAAATTTGCCACAACCCGTTCTAAATCGATTCTATTGAATTCTATAGGAACAATTTTCTGTCCAACTAAATCTTCTTCTTTCTATAACGTTTTGGAAAAATAAAACAGATTAACGTTAATTTAGAAGGCATTTTTATTAATTTTTTATCAAGAAAAATGGGTTATAATGGTATACCTAATGATGCTGAGCTAGTCGCAAAACTCGGGACCTCAGGCGAGACTCGAATCCGTATCTACAGACGTCCGATCTGTGTCCGGATCGTACCCGTTAGCGGACGAGTGCCGATAAGATATCCATTTAGTAATGAGTGACTATAGATCGACTTTCTCGGTAATGCAATCAAATAGCACAATTGACCGGACATTGGTATGCACGGGTTCGAGTTCATCCCGAGGTTTTGCGATTGACTCAGAAGTATTAGATGATTCTAAATCGTTGTTTAGTGTCTTTTTTGACAATCTGATGAGATTTGAGGCCTAATGATGATGAAAATGACGTCAAAAATTTGGCATAGTGGTAATAAAAAAAATAAATAATATACTGAATAATTAATTAATAATCACTTTACAAAGTGATTTAAAGATTTCTGTGGTATTAATGTAACATACATTTCCTTCCAGTAAAAGTACTAATTAATTAGTGTTCTCCATGATCAACTAGTGAGTGACTCAGATAAGTGTACGGTATTGTTACGGTATCAATCTGTAAAGCAAATAAGCGTTCGTGCTGCTATGGTATTAACAACTGATTCGATTGAGTGTACGGTAATGGTGCGGTAAGTGATCACAGAGCTACAGTATCCTTCGACAACGGGAACGTCTAATGGAAGGTGTGATGGTTCAGAATGGATTTTATTGAATGGTGGTAATCAAAGCTTCTTAGTTTTTTTTTCATCCAGCTTGTTTCTAAAAATTTTATAACAGTTGAAGTTTTACTTTGATGTGCCAATGATGAATAAGGGAAGCTTTTCAGTTTACAAAGTTAATCTCTTTGTATTTTTCTTATATTCAAAAAGTACAAAATGATTCGTTTAGAGAGGGAAAGAAAATATTCAAATTTTTTTTTTCGAAAAAATGTTCAAAGGTTTTATGTTTGCAATTCGTAATTGTTATAGTAGTTTCAAAATGAAATATTTCGTCAATCAATACGTATCTGAAGCATGTCCAATGGATATGTAACCACATTACAGAACGTTATTTGCATGTAACAAATAAAGAACCACGACGAATTCCCTATTGTCACGAAGAAAAAACAATATCAAAAAATTGTAATAAAATATGAGTGAAATTGAAAAGTAAAATGTTCCTGTAAACAACAACAACAACAACAACAACATAGTAAACAAGGTTATACAGAATTTGTTGGAGTTATTCGTTCAAAACAACAACCATTTTTTTTTTGCGTAAACAAACTAATATTTTAAGTAAATAAACACAACAATACCTTAAATTTAATATTGTGTTTTCATCGAGTGGTTAAGATTTTTTGGGAAAATTTGAAAAATTTCTCCAAATAAAAACAACCGGCAACAAACAAAGTATCGATAATTTTACTGAGTTAATCTGGATGGATTATAAGCCGTTCCTCATGCGACATAACGAGGAAGAAAAAAAAACCTATCTTTTCTTCATTGTCGTTTTCTTATCCGCTTTCTTTTTTTCTATCATGTTTTCATTCTTTTCATCTTTATCATTCTCATCTTGCTCATCTTTTTATGGGATAAGTAGATCAATAGATCAAAGACCATCTTAAATCATCTGTAAAACTTGAGCTGTTTTGTATTCTATAGAAAGAAAAATGAAGTGGACTACGGTAACTAACATAACAGTGTCTATTAAGATTGTTATCAGAAAAAATCTCAATTTTAATAAAAAGCTTGAACCTCATATTCTATTCATTAAATAAATGTTAATTATTATAGTGAGGTAGCCTAAGAAAAGCATATCGTTACATTTCTGTCGAGTCGTACTCTTTACATTTCAAGTTTTCCTTTTGTATATACCTCATTTCGAGCACTCAAGCTTTTCTGGATCAAATTGAATATTCATTTTTGTTGCCGAAATGACAAATTCCTTTGCTTTGTGAGAATATTTATACGAGGAAAAAAGTAATAAAAACTTTCCGGAAATCAAGAATAAATGTGATGAACGTCATTAAGTAATGCTGTGAATATTTTATGAGAGGAAATTCTTAGAATTAATTACCATAATTTTTTTTTGACTTAATTATGAACGAGTCAATTGATATGAGGATGTTATTGTTAAGAGCTCGTTGTGTGTTTGTTAATAAACTGGTCCTATTTGGTTACGGTAGGAATACGCTACAGGACCAACATTCTAATGTTTCCATTTTACAGATATTTGCAATAAGTATATCAGTAAATAAGACAGCAATATTGACAAATACATAGATATTGATTGATGTTAGAGCAGTCCACTGATACGGTAGCAATTCGCTGTAAGACCAACGTTACAGTATATTTGTTTTACCAACATGTTTGATGGTTCTATTGAACAAAAAAAAAACATGCTCTCTCCAGAATGATGAAGATAGTGTGAACCACATATGGCTCATATGAATTATGCAAAAATTAGTGCAGCTTATTGATTTTGTCGCTGTAAATCTGTGTAGGCTTAAAATAAACATTATTTTTACGGATTAAATAAAAATGCTATATGTTAAGATACCTTTATTTGTCGCTCTGAGGATTAAATCCACATCGGTTTTATGCATTATGAAATTCTGAAAAGTTCAAGTTAATTAAATTATTGAGGTAGTTTGAGGACGGTATTTCGTAATGAAATGTTCCATCAAAAACGTTATAAAATTCAAAGGCATCAAATATACAAATGTTATAGTGCTAGGAAAAACGTAATATAAAACTCTTTTCATGAGGATCAATCAATTTCGAAGAATCTTTGAGATTAATAGAATTTGAGGAAAATACGAAAATTCATATGAAATCTGTAGTGATTTGAGAATGAGAAGAAAAAACAACAACAACAATAACAGCAACAACAACAACAACAGCTACAGCTACAGCAATGTAATTTATCAATCGCTATAGCGAAAAACAAAATGATTGCAATTAGGATGGTTCACATTACGATGTTAATGGTTTATGAGAAATCAATAAGCGTTATTATTGATTTGAGTTAGGTGATCAGAAGAGTAATCAATTAATCGATATATGGAATATGAAAGACATTCATGAGCATGACCAACGCGTTGTGTATTTTCAATCTATCTGCTACTATTAGAAAGGAGGGAAAAGAACTATTAAAAATAGCGAAGCACTTGGTTAGATAACAAAGATTTCAGTAGTGCAATAGGTAGTACGGAGATCAAAAATCTTCGAATTGTGGATTCGATTACCGCCTTAAGCTTAGGGTTTGCGATTGGCTTAGCAACGTGGAATAGTGGATTGATATGAATTAATAGACACACGGACACGGGATCAATCACTATCAGTGACAACGATTGTACAATGAAAAAGCTGTTTTCAATTCCTATATGACGTTGTAACATATTGTTGTTGGGACAGAAGAAAATTTTAAACACATTCAATGAATTCGAGTGCGAAAACCACTGGAGATGAGGTTAATGAGGAGAGTTAAGTGAGTACGTCATAATGATTCCATATTAAACATATTTTTACTTTTTCTTTTTTAACCAGACGTGGGAATCGGAACATTGTTGACGTAAATTTTTCTTATATAGACATTATGAATAACATCGAACAGTATTTTTTTTTGAGTTTCTTACCATAATCCCATTGAGGAAGCCCACACACCATGAACTCAAAGTCAGACTTAATCAATCTATTGTAGATCATAAGCATTTTCATAACGATGTTTCTCACTATAGTGGAAAAGATTCAATAAGGAGAAATAAAGATAAAAAACTACACAAATTATTTCATTAAATATTTTTACATAGTTTGACGTATATTTAAACGGCTATTGATGATTTACGTAATTTTTAAGCTTCTGTTTTCTATCAACTACGATGCTAACGATTGTAATGCTTTTAATGCCTCACATAAATGAGTTTCTCATAAAACTAAAGATCACAGTCGGTACTTAAACTCGCATCACTTATAACTCGCATTTAATTATTCTAGTGATTGAACGACCTAATTAGCATCTACTATATGAGATCTCATTGACTCACTAATTTTTATTGCTAAATGGGTGAGTTTCATGATTAACTCAGCCATCATTAACAAGTAATTTATAATCTTTGAAGCTCAGCTAAACAAATATTTGTTTTGGAATTAATATAAATACACATAATAATGTCATATCAGCAGTATTTTCTTTACAGTATATCTGTTACATATGCAAATTATATGAATTGATTTAATGAAAATGATAATGATATCTGAATATACGTCATCGAAAAATTTGATTAGGATTACACAAAAGAAAAATGTCTAGCTGAATAGCATTATTGTTTTTAGACTAATTATTGATTTCGCTTAACCTTAACAGTAATTCAAAAAATATCAACACTATTATACTGTATATCCTCCATCATTGAGGTCATCTTGCATAGTACATTATCGATTAATCATCATCATCCCGATGATCCTCTAGGTTACGTGAGGTAAACGGATTTATGCTAGGTGATACCATACTCATTCAATTATATCATATGATAGGAAAACCCTTGACGCTGATCGATCCCTATAGAATTATTCTTCTCTACTGAAGTAAGTAAGTTCTTGTTAATCAAATAGGTCTATCTGTTATCAATTTGCCGAGATCGTAACGACAGAGGGATTTTGAGGTTAGGTGCAGCTGCAAACTTGCGTACTACTACCGCGCTTGAAGCCACTGCGTTACGTCCTCGTTACGTCCTCCGTGTTCAGTTGCATTGATGCAGTTATGATTTTGCTATTTTTAGATATTCCACTTTCATAACTCTAGCTTGGCATATTAATGAAGCAATTTGCATAGAGTTTATCGGTGAAGGAGTAATACGTGAAGAATGATCATCAATAATTTAAGCAAGTATCCAAAATCCCGAGGACTGAGGGTCAAAGAACTAAATTCAATAAGATCACGAAACTATTCGATATTCATTATTCGATTAATCGAGATCTTATTCAATTTTTTAACCTCATTTAGTTTAGTAAACTCCTTTCATAACATGAAAAACTACGATCAGAATTATGAGATGTTCAACAAAAAAGAAATATTAGTGAGAACTATTTGTCTAGGGAAAATTCGTTCAAAGATCAGTTACGTTTTCATTCACGTCAAAATCAGACAGGAGATCACGAGATCGTGACTCGACTTCATTATAAATGATCACATCTGCTTGAATACACGACAGAGTTACATAAAATATGACCTTGATGAGTTACATAAATTATAACCTCAACGATTATCACGAGAATCACATAAGTTGAATTACTAGTAAATTAGTATTCTTACTACTATTCTGGTATTATTATCATCCTTATCAGCCTAGGCTCATTACTATTGCTAATATAATCATTATTATCACTTGTACTTCCATAATATTGATTCAATTACAAGATATCGAGCCTCAGGCCAGACACGAACGCGAATCTACAGATGTCCGGTTTGTTGCGCAGCCCACTATGCTATGCTCTCCTTCAGTGATCACTCACTGATTCACCTCTTGTTAAATCGATATCTCATCAGTGTTCGTCCGTTGATCGAATACGATCCGTAGAGTAGATGTCGGTATGACATCCAATTAAGCTAGTTATTAGACTCAAACCTCCTATGTAATCGTGCGACTCAAACCACTTATATGATCTTTCATATTTATTTGATTAATTCTTTGTCGTTTGCGATAGGTAGGTCAAGAATTTCTAGAAGTCTTATAGTTGTGTAATTTATATTAATATTGATGTTATTTTATGAGTCCACATTGTGAGGATATATAACTCACGGTAAAATATTAACATTATTATTTAGTTTATATGATATTTTAAAAGTAGAAACTTTTCATCGTGTGCTTTTAGTTAATATTTTGCTCACTCTAATAGTCTTCCTCGTACTATTTACAAGTACAGAAAATCTAAGTGTATTTGAAAAGTGATGTAATAACAAAATCCCTCACTACCTTACTACCTCAGTTTATCTTCTTAGATTGAATATTGACATAAAACAGATTGCTAAGTCGGACCAATACTATTCTATAAGGACTTATTCGTTACAAGAGTTTTTTCAAAAACCTAAATTTGTTCTATGGGACTTAATTTACTACGTCATTTTTGTATTAGATTAACTATGACAAGTATGAGGTATATGAGGAACTGAAATTGTTAGCTTTGCAAATACAGAAGGAAAAATTTCCCTCAACGAATATACTCAGTTGAAATACGTGCCAGAATTTTAAAAACATAGACGATAAATAATGATGCGATTTGAGGACGGCGTTCATAAATCGGATAACTTATCGTGTTACTCAAATATTCAGTGAGTATTCAGTTAAAAATTCTACACGCAACGAGTCAAGGAAAAAAAAAGCCTAGGAAGACGCTTATTATGAATTTTAATGAGTCTAGCTTTTGAGTGTAAATAACAAACAACTGCTAACTTCACTCATTATTATGACTCATTAACATATATGTGTAACTATGTTGTTATGTTATTTTTTATATTATTTTTAATATTAATGTTATTCGAACGACTTGTATTGTGACAATTTTGCACATTCTAAACAATAAGCTGAGGAAACTGATGAGGTTAGAAGCTTCGTATCAAAATTTTCCACTTATTAAACACAAAAAGGAGGAGATCGGAAGGAAAGTGCAGAAAAAAAAACACAACGACGACGACTACGGCGAATAGAAGAACGAATTCAGAAGAACACACGAAAATGTGCCATATTAGATGGACATTTGGCAATATTAAATTTACCAATCGACATGAAGCTGCGCTTCCTCATCGAGGACGTTACCCTTAAAGATGTTCAGCCCAAATTTTTTCTTCTACCTATCTGGCCAATATATTCATTCTCTAAGAAATCTGTTGACTTTAAAAGAATTCTATTAGAAAAAAATCTTTTTTTCTTCGAGACGGACTTTTTCGACAATGAAAACTCGGACAAAATCGAAATGAAAGAGAAATTACCAATTGAAAAAATAATACTAAAAAATTTGAGCTAAAACTCTAACAGGTCTTTTAAAAATCTCTTTCTACATTAATATATAGCTTTTTTTATTTGATTTTATTTCACCGAGTTCTCTTCTATATTTGAATTTGATTTTTATTGTGACATGAGAAAACTCGTACGAAATTCAAAAAACGTGCCGAAAACGGCCGAATGTCATTCTGAGTGAATTGCCTCAAGTAGTAAGTGATTATTTGTTAAAATTCTATACTATATATAATTTTCCTTAAACATCTATTGATTTTTTAGTTGTAGATACTATTTTTTAAGAAATTATCATTTCATTATCGTACAGATTTAGGCTGCACTGCAATCTCCTTAAAAGCCAACAGTCTTTCACTATTGACTTTTCCTCTTCTACCCTTTTTCAGCTATTCGCCTCCTCATAAATCAGTCAGGATCCAGGATGGTTACGAAATTCAGTTTTGCTTAGGCGAGTAGTTGAACACCATGTGCACATGGT
>KN716163.1:232655-252647 GCA_000816705.1 Dictyocaulus viviparus | reverse complement strand
TCGATGACGTCACAACAAATAATAGTAGTAACAGATGCCTTAGGGTGTTCTTAACCCACAAAATCACGAAAGAATCAGTAATGAGTACAATTCTTTTATTGTTCCTCAGCAAAATTAATGCATTTTCTCAAACGATCTACAAGAATTTTACCTCAAAAGGATGAATTTATTGATCAACAGAGGTTTCATTTCAAGCTGCCAGTACTGTTTTACTGCATAAAAAGAAAGCTGAGCTTACGAAATTTATCATTATCACTATCGCCTAATCCATTTCCATGTTATCTGACGGTTATAAATTTGATTGATCCTCAGCAAAATGAATAGAATAGTCCTAACCTCTTTTGATCTACCTCCTGGTTACTCGATTTGTAGGTTTTTGACTGAATCGACGTATAGCATTTGATCCGTTTCAGCATTTGAAAGAAATTTCTTGCAAAGTTAGATCCATTATATGATGAGGAGGGCTTGTAGCTAATTACCATAGAAAAATTTCCCTCAGCAATGATATAAGAGTGACGAGTGACAACTGGTATAATGTGCACAATTTTGTGCGTCTTCCTTTTTTTTTTAAATGTTGTAATGAAATTATATGAAAAGTGGAATATTATGGAGAACTTCACTAAAAAATTACCTAAATAACTAACTTAAAAAAGAAACATAACAAGAGTATTAGTTGTTCCTCAAATTAATTATCTATAAAAATTCCAGAAATTTCTTATAAATTCAGTAGTTTATTCCTTATAGATTTTCCTCAAGAACTCATTAAAAAGGACGACGAAGAATATTTACCTCTATGAGGTTATTATTATGTTTTTCTTCTGTATTGTTTGAAACTAAAAGCTAGCAATAAACTTGAAGTGTTTTTTTTTCAACGTAAACTACATTTCTTGTTCAGGACATTTTGGAGATGTACTGTACGTAGAACTTCAAAAATCTGTTTAAATAAATCTGCGTGAATATTTGTTTTAAGTGATGACGTCATCAAGATAAATTTTATTTATTACCTCTGGAAAATCATGAATTTTTGTTGTAAAAATCACTATAGCAATAAAATGTTAATTGACAGGCGTAATGAAAAATATCTTTTCTCAATAGTTTATTGTTTTCTGTCCTCCATAGAACTTCTAACAACAATCGATTAACGACCTCATTGAACAGTTATCGATTGATCGATCGATCGATCGAATCTTATGAGAATTTTCTCAATTGAGCTTTAAATACACGATAAAATTCATATATGGTTTTCATTCTGTTTACTCTATTGAGTCTGTAAGCTACTACCTCACCTCAACTCAACCTGTTTCTTTTTTTTAACTCGCTCTTCATCTAATCAGTAAGTTCATTCCATTCATAGACCAAAATAATCAAATCGTACTATATGGACATAATCGATATCTTTTCTTTTTCAGTGGTAAAACAGGGGCACGCCTTTAGTACGGTACAGTACTGTGACTGGTGTTTTGATCTACTTGAGTTCTTCTATTAAAAATAGGAGAGTGACTGATATTTTTAATTATGCGAAAGTATAATTTAGAAAGTTTTATGAGTGAAAAAAAAAACCTGGCTCAGAAAACGTTTGTGACTCGATAAGGGATAGGCATAATCACAAGCTGATCTGCCTATGTACGATCTTAATACGGTATTTGAATCTTATATGAGGTTTTCTACCTCATAAAATCCGTTGATTTTTTTCTTATTCAATAAATAAACAGTAAACAACACGGTAGATCAAAGAATGTTTATCGATTTTATTTTGCTGTCGTTTTTAGCTAACCATATAGATCACTAGAAAAATTACTTTTATATTTTCATCAATTGTTTGTAATATATCACTCAATGGTTGAGGTTAAGTTGGTCATAGTAAATGAGGTCTCATTTATCGATTAATTCTTCCGTTTTTTTTTTCTCTGTTCTCTATGTTAATCACTAGATAAAAATTGCACTGATCGTTCATGAGGATCGTCAGTCCAGTCAGTTTACGAATGTTGTCCTCACTGAGTTCATCTCCCATTCGAATTTTTCAGGAAATTCTTGCCAAATTTTACTTTTTCATATTTATTTCTATACGAGAAATTCATTATTATTATTGAATTATTATATTTAAAAATTTTGTTATTAATTTTTGAGTCATGTTGTTTCTAAAATATTAAAATTTTTAAAACCATTATTCTTTTTTCTTTATCGCAATAATTTTCTACTTTTATTTTCATTTCATTCTTTTTTCAATACATTTTTTTCTATTTCAAAAAATTTTCCTCCATTTAATGAGGAAATTGGCTTTGACTTCCTCAATTGGATTTTTATATTTGAATTTTTTCATAGTTATCAGTTTCTAAAAATTCTTTTTTCTACACAAAGCAGAAATTTTTCACGAAAAATTCCATATTGTCTTTGTTTTTTTTTCAATGATATTCTAAAATTCTACATTTAAAATTCTGTAATTTGTAAGAAAAATCAATAAATAATTTTTGTTCATATACGAATCAAATTCAAGTTCAAGTTACAATGAGGTTATGAGTGATTTTAGATCACGACCGAATATTTCGACGGACGAGGTGTCATTGCTGCTCTGATGGTCGCAGGTTCGATCACCGTCACGGAGAAAAAAAAACTAACGGCTTTTACTTTCAAACACTGAATGATTCGCAAGTTGTAAGTATTTGTGATAGAAATTTTATGCTAAAATTGATTAATTCTATGAATACCGTAATCCAGTCGTAGTGTGGAAGTAGAAAGAGGAACGATTTTGGATGAATGAAATGAAAGAAAAAGCACCGCCTACTCAATGAATAACATTTCTTTCATTCTTTTATTTTTTTCTTGTTTCCTTCTTTTTTCTAAAAGTCTTAAGTGCCGCACAATTTCTTTTCGTTTTTTTTTTCCTTCATTATTTACTCTATAATGACTCATAAAAGTTCGTTAACGTACATATATCGCGCTCATTGATGGCTTACTCGTTTTTAACTATCTCCCTCAAATCCTCAATAACTCTTCCCTCAAATGTTCATTCTGAGTCTCGAGGTCACATTGCATTTTCGTGCTCGATCGTCTATGTCCTGGTTGGTTGGTTGGTTGGTTGGTTGGTTGGTGTAAACTCTGCTGCTCGCCAACATTCAACTTCAAAATCGTCAGTTGTCTCGATCGTGTTGTTGGTTGGTAACGTTGTCGTTTCTTATCGAATAATTTCGAATACAAATATTAGAGACTCGTTAAAAACACTTCAACTCCTATAACTCATCGAAACCTCATAATCACCTCCTTGTTTACTAATCAACCTTATCTATAAGACAAGCACTTTCAACCTCTACCAATCAACATGTAAAGTCTTCTTAACATTGTTCTTTTTTCTTAAGTAATCAACTTACAGTAGGAAGTAATTATTCAACTTTTACTAAGAAACATTTGTAACGACAGGAACATTATAGAATAGTGATCATCATTATCATCCAATCATTCCTTCCTGCCTTCATTCATTCATTCATTCTACAATCTCTTAATGAAATGTTTTGGTGTAATATTAGAGCGCCAATGTCAATTATCATCATACGACAGATCAGCGATCAAAAGTACTAATTATACCGTATTTATGCAAGCTTCTGAGTTGATCTACGGATCGATATCGGCTAGTGTTCATATTTTGATTGGCTCTCATCATTATCGATAAGATCGACTTCAGCCTGATCAGTCTAGCTGAGTTCAATGTTCAGTTGTTACCTAAAAAATTTTCCTCCCTCTTGTCTTTTTTTTTTCGACTGCACCATTTATTCTTTGATGCTTTTGCATTATTATCAATGCATTTCGTTTATTAATAATTATTTTACACTGATCAAAAATAATATCTTATATGAAACTGACTCAAATTATGCGTTATGATGAGGTAAAATGAGAAAAATTTCCATTAAGGAGTACTGCGAAGATTTTTCATAATCGAATTTTTGTTTATCGTATAAATTTGTGTTAGAATTTTTAACACCGATTCATGCAACTTCATTTCTCGTCTCTTCTTGGAAAAGTTCAGAATGAACGAGGTACTTAGGCCTCTTTCTACAACCTCATGATACGATCGATGCGTAACGAAACCGATTGAACATCGTTGGCAATGAACTTCATTGTTGGTGTAGCCATCATAGTGACATTCTGAAGCAGTACATGACGATGATGTGGAATACGTACACCGTCCAGCGATTTATTTTCCTTATTTTGCCTCATTTTTCAACTTTTTATTACTTATTTCTTAGTACTTAACATAGTCAATATCTAACTCGTTCATCGATTACCACATCGTCAAATGTGCCTCTTGCCATCATTATGTTTTTTTTTTCGTTATATTTTTCTAAGTTCTCCAAAAAATTTAACTCATTTTCTTCAATCTTATTTTATCATCTTTCGTAAAATGCTACTGAAGAATCACAATGATTTTCTTTTGAAAAAAGAAGTGAGTTGCAGAATTCCTCATGAGAGTTCAATTCAAATTATTTCTACCGTAATAACAATACGTTTTCTCATTGCCTCGTTAATGTAGCTGAGTTTTGACTCATTTTTCAATATAAGCTGAGTTTTTCGCCAAATTTTATGTTTCCCTCACAATTTCAACGTGAAAATGATATAAAAGGAATCGATTTGTGCTTTTTTTTTGAGGATTACAAAATGCTTTGTGAAGCTGTCAATCGATTCGCTTTATCAGCAATCAATTCTCGTCAAACCGATAGTAGGAAAAAATCGATCAATAGTCATGCTAATTTAATAAGAATACGTGGAAAATAATCAATACATTATATAATTAAGAAGCAATCACGCCACAGCTAGTTTATTTCTCATTTCGAATTTTCAGTTATGGAAAATGAGTTAGTCGTTCTGAGGTCCTTAAGTCCTGCCCTTAGTTTGTTAACATTTCAGATATCTTAGTGGTTCTAGTTTGTTTATTTGTTTGTTAATTTGTTTTCTATTTAAAGTTTAGAATATTGCTAAAAAGAAGAATCATAATCTATGCAACAAGAAGATCGATGATTCTGTTCGTACTCGTCTACGGGCTGATGCTGAACTATCCAGTAGAAACACTTCAACAACGTTCCGATTGCGTTGCTGAATGTAATCATCTGGAAAGTCATCGAGCTTTTGAGGCTTGTGTAGCGGAATGCGTTAAGTCACCACGAAAGGATAATGTTCCGGAAATAACCTGTGAGTCAACATTTTCATAGATACAAGTTTCGTTTTTACGTTTTTTTTCCTCACTATACTACGATTCTATCTAAGCTTATATCCTCATAGATTACTACCTGATTAGCTCATATACCTCTACCATGACTTCCCTCAAAGGTTTTTATGTCACTGTACAATCAAATTGAGATAGGATTTCAACTGATTTGCTCGGATAATACTTTACCTCATCAGACAATCGCGTCACATCTGATTACAGAAAGTCGAAAACACTGAGGGCTAAGTATAATAGAAGTCTCACATGGCTCTATTAGTGTTATATTTTTATTTTTAATGCTTTTTTATTTTTTGATTTTAAAAATTCTTTATGTTGCCGATTATTCAGACTATCCGACAGCACCATCGAACATTTCCATTGATACGGCCGTTGTGATCGATAACGGGAAGTTTCTGGAGACAACTGTCACCTGGTCGGCAGTTAAAGGTGAACAGCATCAGTTTATACTTTTTGTTGAGTTTTACGAGGTATTTGATCTTAATGTTGAATATTTGTGCCGCAATTCTTCTATGTAATACCTAAGATGTTAGAAAATTTAACAATGAATTCAAATCAAACGATAAGAATAAATATTTCTTTCCTAGGAAACAACAGTTACAATTCGATCCGTTGTTACATTGAGACAAGTTTGAAGATTTATGCGATTTGTAAGACCAGTACTGCAGTAAATTTGCGTGTACTGTAACTTGAAGGACCATCTGGATCATCTCGATCCATATTGTTCACCTTCAAAGACAATCCAACGCCAGCGAAGCCTTAACATCCCCTATAGCACGTCATGATAGACCGATACATTCTATTCGCTCTAGGAATTCGCCAAACATGTTATTTTTTTTTGCGTCAACTTCCGTGAAGAGGTCTATCAATAAGATTGGAGATGTTCCAGCTGTGCGTTTTATATTCAGTATAATTTAATGGCATACAACTCGTGTCCATCAGTCATCACTCGTACAAATCACGTGATTAGGTAATCAGGTGATAAGCATCAACAGCTTCGTTGGTAGTTTATGAAGAAATCTAAAAGAAATATATTCACGGAAACTTGGCAATCAACATAACAAATTCATGCTACATAACTACCGTAGTAAAATTATACTCATTGAATTATACTTATTGATTGATTTCTCTATTGATTTTTCCACACGTGTGTTACCGAAATGCAGATATTCTTATCAGCCAGAAAGCTACGGTAGCGACTAAAAATACAAGCCGAGTTTAAGTGATATAATTCAAAGCAAAGCGTCAATACTTGCATACCGTTGATAAAGTCTTAATAAAAAGTTTCACGGCGATTTAACAACGATGACAGATTGAAAGTAAGTTAAGTTTTGATCTACAGATCTTGGTCGAACTGGATTCTATTTGCTCTACAGTGCTATCGGTGAGAAATGTCAACGAGATTTTTCCGGATATTTTGCATCAAATATCGGTCCGGTAAGTCTTCATTGATTACATTAGATCGATATTTGCATAACTAAAGCATAGCGAAAGCTTTGATCGTTATTGATTTGTTCGACGTTCAACTTATCGTGTAGTTCAAAAAAACTTCTCCTCTTATATGGAGGTGAAAATGAAATGAGTATAATTTGGCTTGTCGATGAAATAAATGTAATTTTAAAGTTTCGATAAGACTCTAATCAAATCGTTGATAGCTTTGATATCTTATTCAGTCCTCACCAAATACCTCACTAGGGTGATTAGATTGCGTTAGTAATAACCATCTTAACGATGATCCTCGGTTGACTGGTTACCTTTCAAAGTGATATAAGCAACAGCTTAATCATAGCTTAATGCACATAATTACCTCAATGTTAATGGCATTATTGTAGAGAAGAATTGGTAAAGATTTTAGAACAAGATATATTCAAAGTGATTCGTTTATATTAGCAAATCTGAATGCGATCGATTTTCAGGATAAGCAGAAATCACCTAGTTTGCTTTACCCTCACTAAGTTATTTGATCTCCCTTTGTATTTAAGTGTTCAATAGTTGCATAATTGGATGGCAATTCCTAATAGGATTACTATTGATTAGGTTTCCATATCTGGGAATCCCAAGAACACCTCCCAGCCATGTTGAGGCGATAAACCTCAAAACTCTCGAGCTTAAGGACTTAACTTTGAGCATTAGAACTTTAAATTTTTAATATTGAATAATAATGTAGTCATACCAATAAACATGAGTGAATGCCCCAAATATCTTATCAGTTAGGCATTTTGAAATTTGTACAACGTTGAATTCGTTGTTACTTGTTCTAGCAAACATATCGTCTGTTGATCTACCACACGTCAAATGACGCAATTATTCACATTCATATTCAATACACTAAATAATCGAGGAGGCTCTCCAGCACTCCCTTTGTTTTCGTGATATTTCGTAATATTTACCTATTCATCACTGTTGGTTGTAGCTGTTCACAATTATTTCACGTAAATTTACAGACATTGACAATCTACATAACAGATTTCTCGTATGCTGTCGAATCCTAACTATAATTAACCCTCAGAAAAAATTATTAATTATCAAGTTCTCTAGTGATTATTCTTGGCGTTGTTCAAGAAAAAAAAAACCACATTCAAATAAATTTAATGTTGATTACAAAAGAAAAACGTGCGCAGTTGTTGCGTCATTAACACTGAATTAGACGGCAATTAATTGGTTGCAATAGAAAGCCGACTTGAGGCCAATACGAGGGTGATTCCATATAACATTTAACAACAACTTCTATACAATTTATAGATACAACAGAATAGTGATTCGCCTGAGGTGCATTGTTGATTCTTAGCGTTACCGTAATCAAAAATCAACAGAGTTGATTAGATCACTTCGATTTGATCTTGGAAAATAACTATGTCGTGCTTAGTTCTTTTCTTCTCATTATTTTGAAACAATAATACCGAATTGATCGAATACTCCATGGACTAATGAGGTTACAGAGCGTTAACAAGGAGTTCATTGAACCCTGAGTTTTTGTTAACGAGGAATCATATTAAAAGTGAAATTATAGTTGAAGCTAAACATTCAAAAAGATTTTAAAGACAACATTGTGTTTAATATAACTTCAATGTGTTACAGTGGCAGAATGCTGCACAAAGAACTCCTCAATATTGAGTTATATTATATTTATTAAATATATTATCATATTAAAATTATAAAATATCGTATTAAAAGTATAAATTCACTCATAGCAAGGCTTGTAGGAGAATTCTCAATACTCTTTAAACTTCGATGTTACTTACGACCTGTAGATGAAGAAATGCTTGAAAGTGCAGTTCTTTCACGTTGAGATTTGCCTCTCTCCTTCTTAAGCATCGCTATAGTAATCGATATGAGCCGATTTGAAAAGTTTACTTCATTCAGAAAAAGAAGCCACTTCATTTGCTATGCAGATTTTTGGAGAAGAGGAATTTTTTTTAATTTCAACTGCAATGATCAAAATGAGGTCGCACCTTGAATTTTTATTGAATTTATCTCGTGAAATTGATTTCATCATTATGTAGAAAACAAATTTCTGAATAATAATGGACTTGATCAAGATAGCTTTTCAGAAAAAACCCTCGAGTTTAGTATTGCCTGAAAGCTATAACCACCACTGTGATTTGAACCAACAACTACATTTCTTCTAATAGCGCGCAAATGTATTCAGCTATACATGAGGAGCTCACTTAAGCGAGTCTTTTACAAGCTTACTGTATCACTCGCTAAGAAATTATTAACATATTTCGAAACGAGCACATTTTTCAAAGTGTTGTTGTGGTGAGAAAATAATTACGGCTTGTGCCACATTGCCAATTACTTACCAGCAGCAAATATTTTTGCACCAACCAAGTTACTGTTACACGTATTACGTTAAAGTATATACAATAAATTTCAGAAAGAACGCTCACATCAAATTCCGTTACTGTTCAACAATCATCCGTTAGTGATCAATCATGACTGCGAATACAAGTAAATTATCATTAAAAATTTTAGTATTACAACTATAGAAAGATTACGGTAATGGTTTCGTTCAGATTGGAGATGCACTCGAAACCGTATCCATACGGAGATGCTGCTTACACCACTGTTCAACATCATACGGTACCTCATTGTATTGATGGATTTTGTGCATGTAGCGGTAAGCTTGATTGACTATACCGTATAGGATTTCATTTTTGAATCCAAATCTTACTGTACTTCTTACTATACGTTTCTTTTCACCTAATTTCAAGAATTTTTACATTTTAAACGATAGAAATCCATAAATTGATGCTAAACATCTTAGTTGGTTAGTGTTTACTTAGAAGACCAGAAGAACACAAGTCCATATGGGGACATCTTCATAATTTTACTAATTATCTCGGTCACATTTATCAAACAAGGTCGAACTGAACGACATTTCGAAGCTATTCCCTCAATATTGGTCAGATTCTGTTTCCATGATTAGATATTTGTCCTCATTCCGCATTGAAAACTTCATCATCATTCACTAGTGGAGTAGACTGAACCAATCCATGTATCCTCTCTTGTCGTAGATACGGTTTCATGTTAGCTACTGTACTAGATGTCTGGATAGAACATGGGCAAACGTCATTAAACTCTTTTAGTTCTTCATTTGTCAATTTAATGACATTATCGAAGAATGTCACTACTTAACTCTACAAGGAAAACTTATAGTTCTCTTAAGCACTCTAGAAGATATCAGGAATGAGGTGGCTATGAAGCTGATCTTCATGTATGGTCTTGTGTCATTCGTATGATCTTGATCTAGTAATGACATCCTGTAACTACCACATTATGATTACTATTAGCTTAGAATTGTATTGGTAGTATTCTGACACAACTGACGTACTGTTGCACAGTAGAACTATCGTACATAAGAATCCTTATAAAGACCAAAAAACATTTTGGAAAGGGAAAATAAATAACTTCTATTGTTCTGAATTAACAAATTAAGTATGATAATCATTAGTGATAATCGAACTCAACATGAGGATTATACTGAGTTGTTTACTACCTTCTAGTGATCATACAGTAATTGTTGTTGATATTCTTATGGTTGGTCGTAGCAGTACGACAATTTTAGCCAGCACATTCTCTCATACCTGACCACTTGCGCTGTGTTTTACGATCAATTTTAGTTAGATAGATGGCATAAGATCGGCACAGCTGCGTCAGTTGATCAAAGCTTGTTGAGTATTAAATCATAGTTTGATAGTAGTTGAGTAAAACAAACAAATATTTATCGTATCGTTTCGAAAAAAAACTAACCGCTTGTTGCTTAAAACTGTTTTGAGAGACATAGGTTTCTTTTTCTTCATAGACAGAGTTCATCTGTTATTTGTACCTCAAATCTTCCTTTTGATTCATTTAACTCTTGCTTATTAAAACTGATATGATTCTAAAGCAGAATAGGCATACTGTAGAACTAATAAAATGCTTTTCATTATTTATTACCGTATACATTTATGACAACTTAGGATAAACACCCCACTAGGTGCACATAGGGTGGAGAAGCATAACGGGGTCGATTTTGAATTCAACGTCAAAATCCTTGCGCAAGAAACAAGAACACCCGCGCGAAAGTTTTTGGAAGCACTCTGGATAAATACCAGAGCTTCAAAATTAAACAGGAAGGATGAGTGCCTTGTGGATATGCATGACCTACCCCCATACATAAGGCTGCTGGTCTAATTAAATACCAAACATTACTCTCCATGCTGTCTCTATAAACGGTTGCCTCCATAACAGAGGAAAGCCATTTCTAAAGGTGAGTATTTAAGATGTGGGTTTTGACTAGGTGTTTAAAACTTTAAATTAGGTTTTCTTTTGCAAGATCAGCGATAGTGCTTGATTGAATAGACCACACAATTGACGTAGATTTTTTTTTAAGCTCTGATGAAAGCGATTCTGCCGAAACGTTAGCCTGTCTCTGTGTTGTATTGTCTTTTCAATAAAACACTGTTTACCAACCTCGAGTATTGCTAAACAAAGTCACAATCAAGATTTATGCCACGTTTCATAATCCAAAAATCACAATAGTAACATTTCAAGTATTAGTTCGAAACGGCCTCATTTCAGATGGAGCCGTTGAGATGCCGTCAATGTTGACGGCAAAGGAGGTCGTCGGCGGAGTGGAACTCAGCTGGAAACACGTGCCAAAACCGAATCGCATTTATACCTTCTATGTTACACTGCACGAGCGGTAAATAATTTTAGAGATTTTAAAACAAATTAAGCTATAACATAACATAAGTTCCCACAACATGATCTTCATTTTGTATATTGTTTATTTATTTATTTATTTATTTATTTATTGTTTTCATGTTGTTTATGTATTTCTTTATCCTGTTCGAAGAAAATAATACAAAAAACTTATAACCTGCCGTCAATTTTCCTATATATAGCATAGAATTTTTGAGAGCAACTTGCCAAGATTTAAGCAGAAAAATGACTTACTCAGTTTGGAATGAATAGATTCTTGATTAGAAGAAAATTGAAATGTATATATGACAATTGGAACTCATTTGATGAGGTGATTAGTTCAGATTCCACCCTCCAATAGAATTCAAAAATCCGAACGCGTTTCGATTTCGTATTGTTGATGATGGCGAACGAGAAGTTCATGGTAGAATGGTACGATTTAAATTCAATCTTCAAGTGCTTACGTCATTCAAAATAAGAATATACAAATGTGATAGTAATAGTAAAAGTATAATAGAAGACTATAATAGAAGTTATTGAAGAACCAGATGAACTACTCCTACATATTCGAATATCCACTACGACGACGTGATGAATATAAAGTGACGTTGTTTGCTGAAGATGACCAATACTGTCATACAACTGATTCAACTATTCTATTCAATACTACAACGATGCCGCCAGTTAGCGTCACAGCATCAACGTCACGATCACTCAACACGGTCACTCCATCCTCATCATCGCGTAATCAGTCTTTCGTTGGTGAGCATAGCACTTTTTTAACAGACAATCAATAACAAAATCACAAAGTAATTTCTATTACTTGTGGATTGTGGAATGAATAGACGGAAAACGAGAAAAAAAACCTCAACTACTTGAAAATAAAACATTATAGCTTCATATTGTTGTTTACCTGATAGTTCTTAGAGCTAAACAAACAAACAATGCAATAAAAACATAAACAGCATAAAATCACTTGAGTATGGATTAACAGAAACGGCGAAAATTTCTGCATTTTAGCTTTCAGACTTACGTTGAGTCAAACGAGAAGATCTTCCTCAAAAATAATTTGCTTCCGGAAATTTCTCACGATAAAATCGCTACTGTTTACGTTTTGCATTTTTGTTTGAATACATAATTTATGAGGATTTTACTAATATAGTTAATGCTTATTGATTTTTCTACAAATGATTGTGGAGGTAGTTAGAGTAGGATCAAGAAAAAGATCAAGGAAAGATCAAGATCAGGATCAAGAAAAACGGATCAAACGAACTATTCATCTTTGGTCCTCAAAATATTTCTAATAATCCTCATTTATTGAAATTTAGGAGTTATAAACAATACTGTTACATCTATTCGAACTAGTGATACTGTTAGTATACAAATCGAGCAGAAATCACCGTCACTCAACAAATTTTCTGTTATTCTGAATGACGTAAGTGTTTATGAAAACAACAATTTCGATGAAATTCAATCAATAATCACATTTATAATTAATAAACTATTCCTAGTCGTTTCATTCTCTGATAATAGACTTTTCTTAATTGATTGCTTATCATTTAGCTATACTGAAAGATATTACCATTGGACCACACATTACAGTAAGGCGACTCGATCAAAAGCGCAAATCTTTCCGGATAGTGATTAAAGCTCTCCGCCTAATAATTTGGATAGCAGTGTAATACATAATATTTGAAGGACCATACGTTTAAAATGGGCCCAAATAAAAGATGAACTTATGGTCATCCAACTTCGCACGGATCAGCTTCTTTTAGCAATGCCCTATGACCTTTGGCATAATTTTTTTCATAAATACTGAGTAGACATATGTCGCTCCAATCAATAATATATTGATTGAATGGCAATAATGCTATAACATGTTTTAACAACTAAATCATAAACCTATCTTATTTGAAATGGAAATATTTTGCGTGGCGGAGTGGTGAAGCTGCCGCAGCTACACTCATCTTCCAAACAGGTAGCGGCAGCTCCCGGCATAACAATCCCGCCATCACTCGATAAAATTGCTACCAGACCAATCTAGGGAGGACAAACAGCACTGACTTGGTGAAGCGTGGTCAATTCAAGTCTCTGTATAGACCAGGCTCGCATTCAACCACCTTCTCGATATTAGGTTGAACACGGATGCGTAGGCGCATCCCGCAACGAGGATTGATCAGCGCCAAAGCTTATGTTATTAGATATTCGTAATGGCATCATGAGAATGACAGAGAATTTGATACTGAATTATAGTAAGAAAAGAAGTAATTAATGAGCATAAAACGTAGCTGACTTAATTACAAAACTCGGAGTCTCAGTCAAGTCTTGAAACCTCAAATTCATTGGGATCCGCCTTGTGTGCTATCCTTTGTTTGTACTATCGACGTTTCTGTTTGATGATCATTTAGTGATACACCAATTTAGTGGTGATATCCCATTAGTACCGTTTGTCGGCGAATCCAATCGATCTAATAAGTCGATATTGGATTTGTGACTGGTTGAGGTCACTAGTTTTGTAGGTAACTCATTTATGTAGTAAGAAGAAAACCCATAAATATTTCTGTATAGATAGATCATAATAGTTCACGTTGAAGACGAATGTGTAAGCGCATCCTGCAAGTAGGATTGATGAATGTCAAGGCTTATCTTATCACCTATGATAAATCTCTCGTAACGATTGAGAAATTCCTATTTGGATTACTGTACTAATGTTCGATAATTACAAACAAAGGCAAAATTACAGCATTCCTGATGAGCGATATCGATCATGATTTAACTAATGAACGTTTACAGATGGATCCATCGATGTTCGTCGCCGTGTTGTTGTTGTTCACCATGTTCAGTCCTTTATGTATGGCTTGTGTATTTTGCTTATATCGAAAGCGAAAAAGTTCTGAGAAAAATAACTTACCACGATTCGGTCCATGGACGTTGTCTCACTCACGGTTCATTTATGCTTATTTTTCCTTGTTTTTTTTTCATGATATTTGTAATACTAACGAACACTTTTTAATATGAGAACTTATTAGCCTCATTATTGAGTTTGGTCACCGTTTCATTCCATGGAAGTTTTCGATAATCAGAAAAATCAATATTTTCTGATGAAATCACTGTTGGAAAACGTCCAGCAATTTCGTGATTGCATATGAAACGGCGTGAATAACCGGTTATGCACGTTTCTATCATATGAATTCAAAGTATTGTCGCTATATGTATTCACTATTATAATCATGAACTCAAGTTATCGATTATGTAGATCAAAATCTGGACGTTCCAGAATTGTATGTGAATTCAGAATGAAACAAAATTCAGTATTTCTTCGTCATTTAATCTACCTGATAATTTACACTTAATATTGTAAGAGCCTCATTTTGATTAATAGCTTAACAGCATGCAATCTAATTTAACTTATTGATTGATTTGTTTCATAGGCATTCCATTCTTGAAACGAACATCCTCTATCGTCAACCAATTGAGTTTCGAACGCCACAAACAGAAGAGGAATGGCTTATTCCAAGTGAAGACGTTAGTGTCGGAGCTGTTATCGGTAATATTACTATGATGTTATATTATTAATATCAATATTATTCAATTGAACCAAACTTCAGTCGTAGATATAGCAATAGAGCCTTAGAGGAGTCACTTAAAATTCAATGCTTCGTTCTTAATTGACTACCTCTGATTTAAATACACCATGTCTTTGAGTAAAGTACATCCTTGATTTTCTCAATCTGAGTTCAATGGTGTAATAGTGAAATTTATTGCCTCTGGCTCATTATACAGGAAGCAAAAGTAGCATTGTCCTCTCCTCTATCGAACCTCTGCTAAAAAACTCTTCTTATCGATGAATATAACAAATTATCTATGAGTACTTTAAGGTTAGTACAATAACAGCAAAAGGCAACCTGATATGACAAATGTAGTATTCTTGTACTTTTTGAGTAAGCAGAACACATTTCACAGTACTGACAAAGCAAATGGACACTAAAAGTCTTCTATTTTAAGCCGTTTCAAGAATAACGAATTTAACGTTGACCTAAACGATAGAACTACTTAAGTAAAAAATCTGTGTACACCACTTAACATTGATGAGTTTTCTTTTTTGCTGAGGTAACAATTGGAGCAATCATCGTTCAATGAATATTTCTATGCCTCATAAATCGAATAGTTTCTTTTGCATAGAAGCTGTCTTTCTTCATTCGTTCTTTTTTTTTCAGGAGAAGGTGCATTTGGTTTGGTGTGTAAGGGTACAATGAGCGGTCCAAAGGGTATGGCTGTCAGAGTGGCGATAAAGCAACTTAAAGCGAACGCTATTGATGAGGAACGTGAAGAGTTTCTAAGAGAAATGGACATTATGAAACAGGCATGTTGATCTTATATATGAATGACTCTGGAACGTATAGAGGAACGTTTTCTCTTTCCCTCAATACTTGCTGATAAGCTTCTACTTTATATACAAAGCTGACGCCGAATTCTTTATATTAGTTCAGTTGAAAACGATACAAGTACATCTAAATTGCACCATCTAAAACAAAACAGGATCAGTTCTGTATTTCATCACTGGACTCAGAACTCACGAAACTTTAAGCTTTGAACAAGTTAAGAAACCATGATGGTTGATTTCACTGTAACTCTAAACTCATCGTACTTATATGATTAAACACTCAAGGAATACTCATTAGAGCGTATAGATGTACTCCTTAAAAGATAAATTTAAAAAATCCGTTTTTATTTTTAAGTTTATTTCTTCTATATCAATGGTGTCTAATAAACAACATTTGCCTCTTCATTCTGTTCTAGAAGGAAACTGAAAAGTTTCAATCTAGCTTGAACTTTTTATGAGGTAAACACTCATACGTACTCAGGTTGGCCGTCATCCAAACATCGTCACCATGTATGGATTGTGTGAAGAGAAGAACTTTCAATGTATGGTGATGGAATACGTTCCGTTTGGCGATCTAAAACATTACCTCCAAAATCTACGAAAGCAGGTAGGTACCATCTTCATTAATTAGTAAACTCATTTATATTTGCCACCAAATATGAGTCAAATTGACTCGTTTGAAAAAAACATCGCTTATTAACGATAGCCTATAACGTTAATAATAAATCAGCAAAAGTTTCATTTCGAAACATGTCATTATTCTTTGCCAATAAACAGTTGTCCTTCATTAATCAATATCTATCAAATACATTGATACGATCTTGGTATGTTGGTTATCTTGTTCGTTTAAGTGAGAATTTTGGTCAAGCTTTTTCAACTCCTAACTCATTACCACGTAAACGCTTGTTATGCAATTGAGTTAAAAGCGTGTGTAGATCGGTTTAGTAGGTGAGTTTAACGGGACAATTTGTAAATATTCAAGTAGCACATGTTCATTAACAATTTCACAATCGGAACAAATGTAGCACGAATGTTTCTGACAGAGGGAAAAAACTCAGCAAGATTTCCTCAATCTTCATCATTCAGAAGTGTGATGTGTAGAATGCTTTTTTTTTCTCGCGTTCCTTCTTCTTTTTCAAATGCTTTCTTACAAAGCTTAATACACTAAAAACAAGAAGAACTGGCAGCAGTACTCTAAGTACACTGCGGAGTTAAATTATGATTGATAGAAATTTGATAGCAGTTTTATCTTATCAATTCATAGTTGTGATTATTTTATTTTTCCATTTTGTATTCCTCATTTGTTATAGTATTTGATCTTGAGTTCAAATTTTACCTCACATCTTTATGTGAAAATATTTTGTAAGCAGTTATTTGCTAGCACTTATTAATAAATGCATTGTTACCATTTTTTTAAGAATTAAAAAATATAGCTATAACTCATTTCTAAACAACATCCTGTTGTAGATTTTTCATAAAAGAAATCATAACTCTATTCTGAGTTGAACTGAGTGATAATCGAGGCAAAAAAAAATACCTTAAGACCTATCCTTTCATTTACTAAAATACATGAATAGTAATCTAAAGGAAAGGAAAAACAGAAATCACTCCCGGGATTTATTCAGTAAAATTTACCATTAGGCTTCATTATATTATTCAATTTGATCCTCTGATCAGGTTATTGTCGATTAGTTCTACTGAAAAGACTCAGCGAGCCTCAATTTCAGCTGTCGTTAGCCGTCACAACCTTAAAGACATCGTTACGAATGGAAGAAAGCGTTAACGCTGCAATGCATTCCTCGCTTATTGGCGCTGAACAACTACAGTACTCTTTGGATCCGGCCGAATTACAGTCATTTGCAGCACAAGTGGCAAACGGAATGGTTTGTTTCAGTACTATTCTGAAGTTAATATTGTATAAAGCGAAAATTTACTCAATAGCAGGCAGTAGCGCGGTGTGATACACAGAATCGATTCAGTATAAACAAGTTGGAGTCCGCTCCAGAAGGGAAATCGGTACCGTAGTAAACTGTAAGAGTAAGCAACACTGACTTGGTCAAAGAATCATCACCTCAAAATAAGAATAGATTACTCACAATCAAATGCCTCATGATGGAAGAGGATTAATGCGTGAGATATCTCCACATGAGAATAGATGAAGTCATTGCTTACCCGCAATAAGCTGCAATATCTATATTTAGTTATTTGTGCAAAAGAAACTTAGAAGTGGAGATAAGATAGGCTTTGACGTTGATCAATTCGTGCTGCGGGATGCGTCTACACATTCGTGTTCAACGTGATATCTCCGAGGTGATTGATTATGAGCCTCATCTGTACAGAGGCTCAAACTGACCACAATTGACAAACTGAACTGCAAGCTGTGCCCAGATTTCACCGGTACTGTTTGTCAACCCTGGAGGGATGGCGAGATTGATAGGCTTGTGGACGGCCACGAACGAGATCTGCGTCACGCTGTGTCTCTTGCACCACTGCGCCCCGAGGATGTTTGATATCCCCTGACCCTATAAAGATCGCTTAGTATTTTAAATTGTTACTCACAAAACTTTCAATCGTTATTCTTATCATGTGAATTATAGGCTCATTTGGAATCGCTTAACATTACGCATCGAGATCTTGCAGCTCGTAACATTCTAGTCGGAGAGAATAAACAATTAAAAATCAGTGATTTTGGAATGTCACGTCTTGGTGTTTACGTAAAAATGAGTAAAGGTAGGAAAAAATTATAAAACAAATCCCTCAACTTATTGAGTTTGACGAATGGAACCTCTGCTCAAAAACTATCCATTGACTACGGTTGATTATGGAAAAGTGCTAAATATTTTGTTTAACAAACAAAGACTAGCTATATATTAATGTCGGATATTCTAAAAGTACTGCTAAAGAGGTAGTGTCTGGATAGAAGGAGGTTATACGGGTCTCCTGAATAGTAAGCTTAGAACTCGACTTCCCTTTTCTGTTGTAGTTATAAAGTAAGGAGCCGTAAAAAGGTCCAAGTTAGAGGTGCATGTTACTACAAAGAGGAATTATAATGTAATGAACAGTTTCACGTGCCTCACTTTTCACTTTATTATTTTTTTCGTTCATTAGACTCTTTTTCAGGAATGATACCATTACGTTGGCTAAGTCCTGAAGCAATACGAGATAATACTTACTCGACGAAAAGTGATGTTTGGGTATGAACTTTGTAACTTCGTAGTTTTTAAGCGAATTTGAAGAGTAAAGTGCTAGAAGGTACGGCAGTGTTACGTAGACGGTTTGGGTTTCACCTGATAAGTCATGCCCTTCTTCTCTTCACAATTGGTATCACAATAATCAACGTGAATAAGTAACACTGACTGTATATTGAAGTTGATCACGTGAAGTAGATGTGTAGATCAAACTCGATGATCATTTTAAAATAGCAATGAGTATGAATGCGTAATTCGCTTGAGGAGTGATTGCCCAAGAAATCTCAAGTCCTACCATCTTTAAAAAATGCTAGAAAAATTGATGAAAGATGAAAAGAAAAAAAAATACCTATACTTTTTTATGTATTTAGCGTTATCTAGAAACATTGAAAGATTATGACATCATTATTTTGGATGAAAAGTATTCATAACCTGTCAAAAATCTCATAAAGTCCTCATGGTCTTCATTAATTGAATAATAAACATCTCTTTTAACTCGAGGCGCTTCACTGTTTCATTGACCTACGTTTTACCAGACACATACCTCTTTTCCATGGGATATGAGCTTTAGTTGATAATCTTTCTGTCTTGGTTGAGTGGTATTGCCTAACAATCTTTAATAGGTTCCATAAATTAGTGTATAGGCTTATGGATTCACTATCTACTGTATTATCCAGGTCTGTTGAATTCATTCAATAGTTCGATCCGTGAGCGAATTTTTAAAACCGTCATCTTCTTGGGGTGGTGGGCGCACTTGTGGTGGTGCCACAGCAACAGCGATTGATCAACGCCAAAGCTTATGTTATCTTAGCTTATCTACCTACTTCCAGACGGATAACGGATTATTAAAGCTAACGAGCATTTGTCCTGATAAAGCTCCCAATGGCCAATCACCTGATATTACTATAACCAGTTGATGTAATACCACACTACCACTTTATTAACACAGAAGTTGAAGATGGTGAACGTGAGAATCGATGGATTGAAGCTATGGAAAACATGAATCACATCCAAGTATATAG
>KN716163.1:201438-221558 GCA_000816705.1 Dictyocaulus viviparus | reverse complement strand
AAAGTTCAATATGCTTATATAGGGGGCGCAGTGGCTCAGTGGTGCAGGTGCCGCAGTGACACGCCGGCCGATTCAGTTCGTGGCAGCCTCCTAGGCCTACCAAGTCCGCCATCCCTCCGGGGTCGGTAAATTGGTACCAGAGGAATCTGGGTAAGATAACTGGCACTGACTTGGTGAAGAGTGGTCAACTCAAGTCATGTATAGACCAGGCGCGCATTCAACCACCTCCACGATATCACGTTGAATATGAATGCGGGGGCCCATCCCACCACAAGGGATTGATCAACGCCAAAAATTATCTTATCTTATCTTATGAGGCTGGAACAGTGTTATTCATAAAGAAGAAGTTGTAGAAATTTTTCGCAAGCTGATCAAAAAAGATCGATAAAAATTGGTGTCGGATCACAGTTTAGATGGCTGTCTTTCTCTCCTAATATTACGTATGCGGTAAATTCTCATCAAATTAAGGTCTTCATAGTTGGTTTTCATTATTCCTTAAATGGTTGTGCAAATTCAATTCTTGGATCGATATTTATATATCGGTATATTTGAACAAATTCAAGTCATGTATGAGGTATCAAGTTTATGGGATATATTAATTCTCTTCACAATTTCTTTCTCATTAATGTTAATTTCCAAGCTTTTACTTAACATTTATATACTTTTATTATTAATACCTAAATATGACGTATAAATTGTATCCGATCTGCCAAATTGCAATTACCCTCGATCATTTATTCGGACTAGGATCATCTTTGCCTAATTTTTCTTTTATGTTGTGTTCTTCAATTAGTTATTTATTCCGCGTTACACTTATGTTCACTATACTCTAGTTAAATATTTTGTTAAAATGTTATTTATGGTTGCTACTATATGATAACGATTGCTTCACTGCTTTTGATTACTGTTATCAGTCAGTCTTCAGGAAACGCTCTTCATTCTATGAAAGCCATACGTATTGATTGATCTGCATTTGTTATAAATTGCCAAAATTGTTATTTTTTTACTATTAGTCTTTTTTTCTAAAACAACTACTTTTTTCTTCTTTTTGCTTGTTTGGTCTTGCTAATATATTAATCTTTGACACTTTTTTATTGAGTAAATTGAACCAAAAAAGAAAGAAGAGCAGTTGCTTAGTTTTTCTGTTGGTTGATATAATTTCCTGGATTTTTGATAATCCTTTCCTCTTATGTGCAAGCAAATTCCCTCTTCACTCACTTTCATTACTGTCGTTCGGCTGTTTCCAGGCTCATGGCGAAAGTGTTATAATTCCTCTGTATGATCTTTGCTGCATTTTCTAACATGTTATCGTTATTTTGCACACATTTTAACTACAAATTTTCTTACTTTATTGTAAGCTGTTATTAACGATAAAGTGCTCAGTAAAAAATAACAGTTTTTATGCGAAGATCACCAAGTAACTAGTGATTTAATTTGATGATTATCAGTGTATCAGTTTTAAGAGATTTTGTGCATTTCGGTCATACGGTTTAATTTTGGAACTTCAACAATGAATTCAAAGCATATTTTCCACGTGAGTCATGTCATTTTTCTACTCTCTTTTCCTTAATTTTCAATAATTCCAGAGAGATCGGGAATGTTATAATTTTCTATTAACTGTTGTTATTTTGAAAAAAATATGCCTAGGAGATTTTATACTATATAAATACTAGAGATCAAAAATCTTCAAGAAAACATGTTATAGTGTGTTTAGGTTTGTTTAAATACTGCAAAGTAGAATCTCTCCATTTGTACTGATTGGTAGTTTAGTTCTCATCTAAGTGTACAAGTACTTGAGTGCTAATTTCCAAGACAACTTTCATAGTTTTGTATCATTCACATATTGAAATGGGACTATGGTAAGGTAGCCTCATTATTTTAGGTTACTTAAATTTCGAACCTTGTTAACTGCATTTGGCATGGAACGTGATTAACAACAAGTTTCACTTTGATAGCTGTTTTTAAAAGAGAAAGAATGAGACGAAATAACGAAATGAAGGAACCTATCTGTATGAATATCTCATTTCTAAATTGAACATCGTAAGTTGCTGTAATGGAAAACCCTTCTTCAACAAACTTACTGTACAAGTATTTTTTTTTCGTATTTTTCATTTTCTATTGTCATTCACGTTCTACCATTTCGTATTCCTGGTATATTCGGTCTACCGAAAAGCTCTGTTCGTTTCTATGGAAATAATTTTCTATATGTTTGGCGCATGTTCGGCTTTGTATATTTATCGCTTAGTGTATGCATGCTAACGTAGCAAATGGACCAAAACCAAAGTTGATTCACGTTTTTCTCAAGTGCAAAGCGGTAGCGTGCCCATGGCTACGGCTAAAGTTCATTTACGACTCTGTATGTTATGTGAATTTTAACAGGGAAGAAATGCTACAGGAATATTTAAGAGATTATTGAAAGTGTTTGGTGAAAACACACAGTTTCCGATAGGACATGTGGAAGATGATTCGAAAGAGGTGTTCTAATGAACGACGTTCTGGGCGACCATCCTCCATCAACGACAATGTTGTGAAGATAATGTTCGAGCAAGATCCTTCTTTTACAACATCAGAGATTGCAAAAAGTCTTAATACAGCAAACCATTTCAGACCATATTCTGTAAGGAAAATTTGTGTTTGTCATAATACAAAAACCGACCAAACTTTTCTGCTCTACTTATACTTTTGCTCATTCATAATTTTTAAGACTTCTCCCTTATTATCTTGTACTCACGCTTCCTAATATTTTCGCCAAAATTTTCTTCGTAGATAGAACATGCTACAATATTTCGATCAGAATCAAGTACAATTTAGCAATAAAATGGTGAGTTATATTTGGGGTATAGCTGAATGACCGAAGCATTTATTTGTTTTATATCAGTAAAGGAATTATATTCGTTTTGCAGCATGATCTTGAAGGATCTTGAAACAGCTGACAAAGTCCTCAAAAAAGAACCGGAGGAAACACCGCCGTCGTCGGTGGATGCGTCTCCATTGCAGGTTAGTTATTTACCATTCTTACTTAGTTCACTTGAAATGTTAAATTTAGATAAATATACCACCGTCAACTGGTCGATCAAATACTGCTGGTGGCCCTAGTCCTTACGCATCTCCTTTAGCCGGAGGTCTTTTGCAAAGTGGAGGTCTTACTCACTCATTACATCTTAATGGAGATCTTGGTACACTTCCTCCAGGGCTTGATTTTGCCGCTGCTATTGCTGCTGCCGCCTCTAGCCAAAGTTCTGCGCTCTCGGTTGGAGCAGGTGAGCGCGTTGTATTGATGCTTCATTTCCTATTTATTGATTTTTTGCACGATGCGCTCTCATCATGTTTTTTTTTACCGTTTCAAATCAAAGACTAATTCAACTAAAATCTGTAATTGAAATTTAAGGAGTTGAAAAACAAACAAACATTTTTTTTGTATATAATGAAACCAATTTTTCATGCAGTTTTCAAATGTTATTGTGTTTTTCTCAAATACTCATTACGATATTATTTATCATAATATTTTAATAATAGGTAATAGAAGAAATGATTGTTTATGTCAAATACTGAACTCTTTTGATTCAATGGTTCCTATTCCCAGTTTTCCAAGCACCAAGTATCTGATAGTTGGTTTCCTATAGCATTCTTTTTTCTTTGAGTACTTTATTCGTTGCGTTTATGCCATTCTTTTTTTACATTACGTCACTGTAAAAAGTAGCTGTCATTGATGTGGCATTAGTAGAAAAAAAATATTCAATTTGATCATTGATAATAAGGTCTTGATATGTTTTGTTTATGTTATTATATGCCTTGAGACGTTCATAACGTGAAATTTTCATTGATAATTCCGTTTACTTCTTTTTTCTTGTGGCTTTTGATTATTTTTCAATAGTGTGTTGCTGGAGACGTGAACAATTGAAACAGAACTAGATGCTGCTTGTTACCATTCTCACCGTACAATCGTCGCGGGTCATTTTCACCCAAAATTATAGGTCATCGTTGCATTTAATGAATCTTTTTGATCGAAAACTCATTACACTCCACTATCCGTCGTATCATTTCACATATTGATTTTACAATCATTTTTTTTTCTTATAATAGCTTTCATTTTATGATTATGCGTTGCTATAAATGTAAGCTGAAAAGGAATACAAGTTGTGAACATCAAAAAAAAATCGATAATTTCTCTATGCGTGACTGTTATTTGTGAAGGGAATGCGTTTGCTTCAATTTTCCATAATATTAAACCAGTTCGAAAATTATTCTTTTTAAGAGACATGTTGTATATGTATATCTATTTTTTCACTATGATTTCCATTGATGTAAACTGAATATGGTAATGATTTTTTTCATCACTGGTTTTGCTGACGTGAATTTGGTGATTTGCTTTGGTGTAGAAAACAGCTTTTCACTAGGTTTTTAACGCAGTTTATATATATATATGGCTAGTATATATGGCTTACGATTACTATTTTCTAATTACGTCACAATTACATCGCAATCTGCTGGTTTATTAAAATTGTTGCTATTGCAATCACCTGGACAAATTTTGTTTGTTAGAACAATCTGTGCTTTTATCGTTGATCTTAGTGAGTCCTTGGTAAATCATTCATCGTGTATGTGTTATCTTCATCACATAATCTTGTCATCTATCTAGCGATTGAAGTAAAGTAACCTCATATATCTATTGCGCATTGGTTTATAAGACCATTTGTGCGACGTGAAGAATATTGCACTTTTAGTATGTCACCTTGAATTTCTGTTTCTCTGATAAGATAACTTCTACGATTACCCTCCTTTTTAGGAGTTTGAAAAACTTTTACGATTCTATTCTAATAACTTTTACTAAGCAATCTTCATACATAAGGTACATAGGTTGTTTGTGTTCTCGTTATGTTTGTAAAAAAAGTATTTGAGGCTGGCTGCCTTTTGGATGCAGTCATGGAAATGATCATTAGCTTTTTATAAGTACGTCTCGTTTGTTAGAGTCTCCATCCACATCGATTACCAAACCAGAGCAGTGTAGTTTCTGGTAGATCACCAAATATCTGCATCTGTTACGTAACTTTTTGACTAATCGTTATTGCTACCTCAAATGAGTAAGGTAGAAGTGATATATGTTTTAAAACGCGGTAGAGATTTCTGAGACTTTATTTGTGCCCATATAACCCTCACAGATTATTATTTGAATTGTAATTGACACATCTGATATGTGGTATTCGTGATTTCTTGTTACGCATTAAATGTGTTCGGCTAAGGAAACGTGTTTTGTTTCTAATTACCAGGTTGTAGGTTCATCAGCGATTCCAATGAACCATGATGGGCATGTGATCAAGCCTGTTAGTGGCATGGACCCCTCTTCTTTTACAGGTGAGCAAGTTATTACTTTACTTCATGTCTTGGTATATAATTTCGAAACTCTTGTTATTAACATTACAAGATACTGTTGAAATTCTTTTCCAAGTCATTAGTGGTATCAAGTCAGAATTTTCAATGTATTTGTCCATAATTATTGTGTTATCTATTACAGTTTCCAAACTGATAAAAAAGACAAAACTAACTGTACATTTCTATATAGTGTCGTAGGTTCTACATACGAGTACTTATACTTTGATGTAGATAGCCAAAGATAACTTTAAACTTATTAAGAGTGGCATTCGCCATTGTTGTCCGGGTACATTAGCTCACCGTCACCAACAATGGCAGCAGGTTCACGAGGTTCAATAGGTGGTTGCGGTGGTGGTGAGGATGAGTCTACTAGAAAGCGGCAGGTGCGATTGCTAAAAAATCGGGAAGCAGCTAAAGAGTGTCGCCGCAAAAAGAAGGTTAGCTAATATAAATATTTAGACATTATCATCTCACGAATACAGGAATGGTTTTGTTTTTGAATATTACATAGATTTCTTGTTACTATAGCATTTTGAAGTACGGAGTGAAATTTTCCGACAGATTTCACTGTATTTGCGTTTTTGTCAAAGTATCGAGAGTATCATTCCTTATTTTAATACTTGCATATTGTTTTTTCAATATTTCAGGAGTATGTGAAGTGTCTAGAAAGCAGGGTTGCTGTACTAGAAAATCAGAACAAAGCATTGATTGAGGAGCTAAAAACTTTAAAAGAGCTTTATTGTCGAAAGGAAAAGACTGATATGTAAATTTTTTTACATCTTATTCAGAGCATAGTCATTGTTCTAGTTTATTTACTAAATGTTTATTCTGCGAGAATCAGTTTCATATATTCCTCATCTGATTGTGCTGTACGGTTCCATTGTATCTTACCCGATGTGTTTTTCTGGTTATGGTTTAGACCATTTACTATTTGTTTTTAATGCGGGGCCCTTCTAGATTCTGTTGTTTTACTACTATCATCATAGTTCTTGATAGATACTCGAAGAGAGCCAATGATTTGTACTTGTATATTCTCCTAGTTATTAGCTTTGTTTAGTTGTCTGTGTTGTTTTCAGTTATTTGCTTATGTTTCATTGTAAATTCATAGTTTTTTATGCAAATAAGTTATCCACCTAATGTTTCGAGCACAGCTCGTTTTCGTATGTGATATTTATCCCCGTTTATAATGGTTCTGTGCGATTGTGATGAATTTTGATGCTTGGAGAGAAATTTTTAACAGAGATAGGTAACTTAAAGAGAACGATATTAAAAGAGAAATGAGGTAGAGAGTGTGACAAGGAGTGAAAGAGAAAGAGAGAGAGGGAGATAGTAAAGTTGGTGGAGAAGCGACATCCTAGTAGTACAGTTGTTAGTCCTACAAAATCGGAAGTCCTCATTGATTAAAAGTCTGCCATACATTGTATTCTCATTTTTGACCGTTCCGTATTGTTATGTGCGATGATAAATTTATATATAACATGAGGGATTTGATGACTTGTTCAATGCAATCCAATTCATCACAGAATTACTAATTGCTTTGCTTTCCGTGGACAAACGACGTTTTGTCTTCTAAGTAAAACGTCTTATTCTAAGCTGTGGTAAGCTAATAACATATGCAAATTTTTGTCCAATCACGGAAAAAGATTATGTCTCATTATCATAATTAAGTTGACCACAAGGTCTCGTGCACTTAATATAGATTACTTCAAACTAGGAATAAAGCTTTTTTTCACGAATCGTGTGTTGCTCAGCGAATTTTCGTTATTCTAGTGAGATGACAAATCTTTTCTTCCCACTTGTGCGTACATTGCGACATTGGTGCGGTGAAGCTTTGTTTAAGTTGCTTTAATTCCTTCATATTCCTGAGGTATCCCTTGAGTTCACCTTTTCTTTAACCCAAGTAATCACAGACCTCTATAAATCAAGGAAATGTGCCTCTTGAGACCTTATTATGTTAAAACAGTGACGATTTTTGATAGATTTAGTGATAGCTAGGTTTCTATATCGAATGGACACCTAGTTATGTTGAGGCGATAAACAATTTGGAAAAAGAAGGTTGTTATTGACGTATGTAGAATTTATCTTAGCGACAATATGATGGAATATGCATGAATCGTCCTGTTAGTTAGTTTTCACCTACTTCTATTGTAGTATGCCTTGAAAGAAAATAAATTTTAATGGAAAAAGCGTGCTTGGGATGACAATGCTGTAAGAAGTCACCATTTTTACTGATCTCTCAGTCCAGATTTTCTAATCATTTTTTGCTTTTTGGTAATACTTTCCGCTCATGCATGGGTATTTGACGAATTGGATATTTTGTTTTCAAATGATTGCTTCCAAATAAATGTAGAATGTCTTCAGTATTTGCTTTTATTCTACACCTGTTGGTGGATACCAATTGATGACACTGATTTCCATATGACACTGGATGGAGACCTCGTATGGTTGAACTAGACGATAAGGATCTCGTTTGAGTAATCTGTGAGTGTACGACAAAGCCTACTTCAACGACAATCAGTGTCGGAACCTTTTTATCCAGGTTTGACAAGTGTCTCTTTGTCAAGTGCCTTACGCAGCTTTATCAGCTTCTGTTTTTCGTAAAGCTGTTATTGTGAATCTAATGTGATCTGCATCCTTAAGGAGAGTTGGAGGCATTTTAGCATTTTAAGCATTTTATGAACATAAGGAATCATTATTATAGCGTGTTTATTTGGTTAGGTTTTAGTGACGTTTATCTGATCATGAATCTCACCGTCTCTTACCGGTTGTCTTATCGCCTAACGTAGACGGCATAATCCACAAAGCAGTGTATTGAACAAGAAAATCGGTCTCGTAAGTTTGTGTGATCAGAACTTTGGCAGTTCCTCAAAAACTCACCATATACAGTGATTCTGTGTGAAAATGGGAATTTTCTAGGAACATGTTTTTCTAATTAAATGTCTTACATTTTATCATAATTCAATAGATACTGACCCTTTGAAGTCAATAACGTGACATTACTTAGTATATTAAATGTACATATTTTACACTCGTCTGGTAGAGTAAATACAATCTAGCCCAAGGTTAAAATAGCTGCTGAAAATGATTGAGTCCACATAAGGAAGGTCTGCAGAAGGCGCAGTGGTGGAGGTGCCACAGTTACAAGCAGACCCGATACAGTTTGCTAATTGGTGAGGAAAGGAGAGTGAAGAGAATAAGTTTAAAAGAAAAAAGTGTAAGTATTGGCGTAACATCTTGTTGAAACTATTTGTTTTTCTACTGTGTATTGAATAATACACCATTTTCCTAAAGCTCCTAATACATACAAAGTTAGGAAATCGGAAATGTTAGGTTCAAACAAAAGTATCATCTTTAAAAAGATGTGCATCTATTATCTGTTACCACTCTATTGAAAAGGACCATTAAAATTGTTATTATTAAGAATTTAAAAGTGTTAACTATTGCAAAGAGAAACGAATTTGATCTAAATTACGATAAAATTTGGTCAGCATATTTTTAAAAAGAGTGATTAGATTTTCAATCACGTAGCATTTATGGAATTGATATAGTCTGTATTCACTCGTACTGTCCAATGTTTTTTCTCTTCAGAGAAACAAATAGGAACTCATCCATATTACAAACATCTGCAAAAGTTTGTAAGGAATTTATGCTTTTCTATGAATCTAGTGAAATTAAAGAACGATGATGTCATCGTCTGTATTCCTAAACCCCCCTTTTGTATTGTTAATTTTTTATACGGAAAAAAGAAGATTTAACATCGACTTTTACTGTCAAATTATACTTGCACAAAACAAAATGTATGTACCCGAAATTGTATACCTCATCATGTAACTCAATGCTTAGTGTTTGCCAATCTCTAATGACTGGCGCATATCGAGTGTTACATCTGTTATTTCCATTATTTCGATTTCTCATATTTAATTTTGACTATTTCACCAGGATCTTAACTCAGTTGCACTGTTAATTCCATACAAGTCCTTGTGATGCTGGTAATTTAATGATTTCTAAAAAATCTATGCCTTGTAATTTATTTTATTAGGATGAGTAGAAATTCTACTAGGCCTCTTCCGATAGCATTTGATTGCTTTCTCTGTTTATTCTAAATTCTAATATTCTGAATGAATAAGTTTTTATGCTGAAATTCCTCGTTCTATGTTGTTTTTTTCGTTTTGCTGTTGATTTTCTATTGCTATGTTTATAGGAGGCGACATTTGGCCAAATTTGGGTAGTTTCATTAAACATGACGGATTCCAAGTATTTCACTACTACTAAGAAAGGTATTTCTATCTTATTGTTCTTTTTATGCGTTATTGGAAAGTACTCATTATTTAGGTGAAATATTTGAACTCAAAACTGAATTGAACTCCGACAAAAAGGAGAAAAAGCGAGAAGCTGTTAAAAAAGTGATTGCAAGTATGACTGTAGGAAAGGATGTGAGGTATAATTATTCGCCAAAAATATGTTTTGGTTTCTGTCATCGCGCCGCTAATACTTGTTTAAGTGCTCTGTTTCCCGATGTGGTGAATTGTATGCAAACAGACAATGTGGAATTGAAAAAGCTGGTGTATTTATATCTTATGAATTATGCGAAGAGTCAACCGGATCTTGCGATCATGGCAGTTAATACATTTGTCAAGGTTGTTGTCCTAACGTTTATAATGTTGTTGTTATTATTTTGTTAAGTATTCATTTCCTTAGGACTGTGAAGATCCAAATCCCTTAATTCGCGCGTTAGCTGTGCGTACAATGGGTTGTATTCGAGTTGAAAAAATCACGGAATATCTGTGTGAGCCATTACGCAAGTGTATGAAGGTCAGCTTGTTTATTTTTTACTACTTACATTTCGCTATCATTCTTCTTCATAATTTTTTCGACATATATTGTTTCAAGTTGGGATAAAGTTTGCTTTTATGAGAGGAATCCGTTTCATTACCGATTCTCTAAGTTTTCTCAGGCTATCGTTTCAGGATGAGGATCCTTATGTACGCAAAACAGCAGCGGTTTGTGTGGCAAAACTTCATGATATGAACCCAAAATTGGTAGAAGAGCAAGGTTATTTGTTTTATACTTTGCAGTTACTGTGATAGCTGTTACATGTTTTGTCATTCAGGGTTCGTTGAACTTTTGAATGATTTGCTTTCTGATGCGAATCCAATGGTTGTCGCTAACGCTGTAGCTGCATTAACGGAAATAAATGAACAGAGACCATTAATAGAAGTATTTTTTAGAATCTGTTTTGCATGGGTTTAATTTTGAATGAACGAGGTGTTTCAAATTTATATTAAACAGTATTTGTTGAGGTCAATAGTCAGATGGTAAACAAGCTGTTAACTGCGCTTAATGAATGTACTGAGTGGGGTCAGGTAAGAATTAATTGAATTAGTTTTCTTTCTTTTTTCTACTGCCTAGTTACTAATCCAATTCTATGTTGTAGGTTTTCATTCTGGATGCACTGGCTGGGTATCGTCCTCGAGATGAACGTGAGGCTCAAAACATCTGTGAGCGAATATCTCCTCGCCTTGCTCATGCCAATGCAGCAGTGGTGCTGTCTACTGTCAAGGTCTGAGTAAATTCTTAGAGACCTGTCCTTTCTCAGTCCTGTTTTCTGGTATATCTTTTTGAATAGCAATGCATGTTTTGATTATGCAGTATTTTTAATTGTGAACAATAGTTTAACTATTTATTTCGGTCGTTGCCATTTGATATGTTCGACTTTCTTATAGCATTCTTCTCCAGGTGCTAATGAAATTGGTCGACATGCTCCCTTCAGATTCAGAATTCATCAACCAATTAACGAAGAAGTTAGCTCCGCCCATGGTGAGCTGTTTTATTGTATTTGTCTAGAACTCAATGGTGATCACGGATGATTTTAACATCTGCTTCTATATAAAAGCTAAGTTTTTTATTATTAAATGCACTTTGTTTTCCTGGTCTCTGTCTGTTTCATAGGAAGTGAGGTTTACAATATGTTATATCAATTCTTTTTAGTTTTCGATAGATTGGTGGGTATTTGTTCATACGCCATGTTTCCAGGTGACATTATTGTCAGCAGAGCCGGAGATACAGTATGTCGCTTTGCGTAACATTAACTTGATTGTTCAAAAAAGGCCAGACATTTTGAAGCAAGAAATGAAGGTTTGCAATGAAGATTTCTTTTGTTTAGTTTTGCTCATTATCCTAAGTATTTGGGCCAAATCAAAACAATTTGTGTTAATTGTCAATCGTAATTGGTTAAAAATGGGCAAAGTGATACATTTGAGCAGTATTGCAGGTTTTCTTTGTCAAATATAATGACCCTATCTATGTGAAAATGGAGAAATTGGATATTATGATTCGTTTAGCTCAGCAAAACAACATTGCACAGGTGCTCAGTGAATTGAAAGAGTACGTTTATATTATATGTTATAATTGAGTATCCTAGTTTAATTTGTGTGACATTTTTGCTTATCACTTTAAATCAGATGCTATAGCTGTTGCTTGCTTTGTTTTGTAGATATGCTACGGAAGTTGATGTAGATTTTGTTCGTAAATCAGTCCGTGCTATTGGTCGGTGTGCAATAAAAGTATGTTTAAAAAGTATCATTGTCGGCCTACTTGACCTTACTATCTCATTTACTATTAGGATATTTGTACTACTTTTTAGGTTGAAGCAAGTAGTGAACGATGTGTTGCAACTCTTCTAGAACTTATACAGACAAAAGTTAATTACGTTGTACAAGAAGCAGTTGTTGTTATCAAGGTTTGACTGGTTTTATTTAATACAATGAAAGTTATGCTTTTTCTTATATTCTAACATGTCTTTTACTATGTCTGCTTTATAGTCGGTAGTTTTTTACAGGACATTTTTCGCAAATATCCAAATCGATATGAGAGCATTATCTCCACTTTATGTGAGGTGTGTAACCTTTCAATTGTTTGCACCTACAGGTGGTGGAACGCATAATTTTCCTTGCTTAAAGAATTTGGATACATTGGACGAGCCTGAAGCACGCGCATCCATGATTTGGATTATTGGAGAGTATGCTGAAAGAATAGATAATGCGGACGAATTGCTTGAAAGTTTCGTTGAGGGTTTTCATGATGAAAACACACAAGTAAGTTTGAAATGTAGGTTGAAAATAGTAATGTGTGTTTAGCTTTTAATAATCATGCTATTAATCGTAATTTATTACACATGTAAGTATTATTGTAAAATAGATGGAAATATCTAGGTGCAACTCCAACTTCTTACTGCTGTAGTAAAATTATTCTTGAAACGACCTACTGATACTCAACAACTTGTGCAACGTGTTCTGTCTCTTGCAACACAAGATAGCGATAATCCAGATCTAAGAGATCGGGGGTTAGTCTAAACATGCATACAATTATAATTTTTTTAGAATTTATAGTGGGAAATCCAGTGAGGTTTTAAAATGAGGAATTTATGTAGAATTTCCTATCTATCCAAGATTGTACACTCATGCTTATTCAAATAGTTCTAAAACTAATTTAATCACAATTATTTAGATACATCTACTGGCGTCTTCTATCGGCAGACCCAGCGGCTGCAAAGCAAGTAGTATTGGCTGAGAAACCGCTCATTTCCGAGGAAACAGATTTATTAGAGCCATCGTTACTTGATCAACTCATTTGTCATATAGGCAGTTTGGCATCTGTCTATCATAAACCTCCGTCTTCATTTGTTGACGCTGCAAGACAACCGCTACGTTCAGGGATCGGTTGTTCAAAGTAAGCTTCTTTGTTAATTGAGTTCCCGACTAGTAAATTGTATTGCAATCTGTATATTGAATATTTTGTATTTTTATCAATGCGATATCGTATTAGTATCCGAAAACGACTTGGGTGTTGAATACTGGAATTCTTGCTTTATTAGTATAACTTTATCTCTTTATATTTGTAGTGGTCAGACATCCATTGACTCTAGTAGCGGAACAATTTCCACTGCAAATCGAAACGCTGCTCCTACGGTTATTCCGTCTCAAGATACCTTAATAGCAGATCTTCTTTCACTTGATATTTCGGCACCGATGGGCAGTCAGATCAGTAATATGCCACCAAGTAGGAATCCCTTATCACCTCAAATCAAAGTCTTTATATATTCGTCATTTGAATCACACTATATGTAGTAGGTAAATAATTAACTTGTGATATGATATGTCCTATATTTAAGCCTATGCACCAATGTCCACATCTGGTGGTCTTGATGACCTGCTAGGACTGAGTGGTCCATCTATTTCTGAACCTGCTCCCCCAGTTACTGCTAATACAGGATTTGATCCACTTGCTAATCTCGGACTAGCCGCTCCATCTGTTCAACCTACACTTCCTGCTGCATTAAGTTAGTAGAATCTTTCTTGTTATATCTTTCCATATTTATCCTAATATATTTTGCAAACGAATTCTTTTTATTAGATTGCTGATGAAAATTCTTCGTATTCTTTTACTCAGGTGGACTTGGTGATCTATTTAGTGGATCATTAGGAATAGCAGGGGCAACAAGTGCAGGATATCAAGCTCCGAAGCAGCTTTGGCTTGATGCTGCTCGTGCAAAGGTACGCTTACCATAATATTCGAGAAAATGAGATGTTTAACTAATTGTTTTCAAGGGAATGCATCTCGAAGGAACATTTATTCGCCGTGCTGGTGCTATATATATGGAAATAACCATAACAAACAAGGTGAGTTGGAAGCTATATAATTTTTTATTACTTCAAATTTACACTTCAATTTCAGGCAATGCAACCTCTTTCTGGCTTTGCCATTCAATTCAACAGGAACTCATTTGGCTTGATGCCAGCTGAACCACTTAAAGTTCCTTCTCCACTTATGCCTGGCCAAACTGTTAATGTCAGTATCCTTCACCAAATCGATAGGTTCCATATTTTATTTAGTAATAACTTTTTAGGTTACAATGAAATGTGACACAACTGGAGGTGTACAAAAAATGGAGCCTCTTACCAACCTTCAGGTAACATTCATAACATTCTGCTCCATCTTATAAGAAATAATGTGTGATGGATATGATCATTTTCATTGCTAATTTGTTCGTTTTGAAACTGATCGAAGTATTGCAAAAATATAAGCTCAACTCTGTCTCACTAGTTATTTTCAAAAAAAGCAAAACCAAGGTTATATATAAAGGAAGGACGATCTTCATCAGCAAAATGGAAAGATTAATTCTGTTTGGAGTTTATACTATGCTTTTTTGTATCGTACAAGGTAGCCTGAATATTAGCGTTTATCCAACCAGGTTTTTTGTTTTGCGAGATTCGCAAGTAGTTGTCGAAATTTTTGGTAAATTATAATGCTGCCTTAGTAGAATAGTAGAGTTGTGTCGAGTCCTAAAACAATTGTCGACACCATGCTCCATATTTTAAAATTCATGATATATTCTAATTGCATATATAGTCAAGGACTGAGAAATGAGGTGTACTTCTCGTCGAGCTCTTTTTTTATGAATGAAAAATTCTGCAGTAAGATAGGAAACTCTTGTTTTGTGGTATATTATATTTTAAAAATTCAGTCTATCTTGAGCAATTGTCAAAAATCAAATCTGTCAAGCTCACGGTTAGCCACTGTTGTTGGTGTGATTCATGAAATTTATTGAAAACATGATAATCTGATTTCAAAATATGCATAGGAACAAATAATTACAAGTTAATGAGAACCAAATATATGAAAATCACATGATGTAGTTTACGTTATCAATTAAATAAGTAATGATTTCGTTTTGGATCACTTTGAAGATTGCGTTCATAATTTTTGGATCAACTGCTTGTGTACATCTAAATGCAAAACTTGCATTCATTAATTACGTAGACGGGTTATAGTGGTGTTTTCATATCCGCAATGATCCTCTGTCAGTCGCAAAACTTGGAAGTTTTCACTATTATTTATTTAATAAGCTTGGCGATAGGTACTAGTTAAGCTAAACATTACTCCTGTATTTTTTACACCAGTTAGCTGTATTTTCAACTAGTTATAAGATTTTCTCTAACGGGAAATCTACCAAGCAAATGGCATAGTGTGTGATTTAAGACGATATATTTATATTTCTTGGTTCGTATAGGTGATGGGATTGGAAAGATCTCCATAGCGATTCTCGAAAGATACGAATCCAAAATATACCTAACTAGGCTTCTTTTTATTATTTGGACAGTTACAAACGTTGGTCGTAGGTAGTAATATGTAATACTGGTTCGAAGTAAGATCATTTTTCATAAAGTTCACTTAGATCATCACCTCATGTATACTCCTTTTCCTCCTTTTCGTTTCATATTTATAACCTTGTCGTATTTATGATGTATTGCTTCGTGTAGTGCTTTTTCAGAGCAACAACCCTTACGCAATTGCTCTCTTGATTCTGAACATTAAGCAATCAATAACGATAATAAATGATTTTCCCTCTTTATGTATCGTACCTTCTGTTAAAGTTTCACCGAGGTATTTATCAATTTCAATGCGACCTTCTTCTGTTTCCTGAAGTATTTCCACAATGCTATCAAATCTGTCTTGTTTGTTGAAGAATATCATTACTCCGCAGTTTTGTAGAGTGTCTTCGCTGAGAACTCGCTGAAATTATTCTTAATAACTTTTTCAAAATGTCACAGAACACATCACTTTGACTAGATCAGTACGTCAACTATACGTATACTACGATCCATTGCTGTTCGACCAGGCTCGTTTAAGTCTTCTATGTTAAAATCTGCCATAGAAGTCACCAAGAGCAGAAAGTTCCTGTAGCTCTCACGGTTGTCGGCAATCCATTGACGCATAAAATCCGGTAGTTTCGTCTTGAGAAAAAAATCCGATTTTAGTGAGAGATAACGCATATCATATAGCAGTAGTTTGTGCTAACCAACTCTGTAGGCTGTCCACCCATATCGTGAATTTGAATGTTCATGTCGTTGATGCTGAATCTGAAATCCTGCGCGTCTGTCGTCGGGTATCTGAAATCTTGTTTTGAATTTTTGTTCTCAGAATTCATTTGATGTTTGCTTAAAGGAATATTTCAGTAATTACGCATTTAAGTTGAAGCTTTCTACGAAATCTTGCTAGAAATATATTTAGTTACCTAGATGATTCTCTCTCTTTCTCTCTCTGTATATATATATTGTCAGGTCAGCTAGTTCTATTTGCTGAAGACAGCTTTTTTTTGACTTGGGAGCACAAAATGTTCCGCTTTTCATATTATTGTTTTGTTCATGATAGTGGTACGTTTTCATAGATCATGGGATATGTTCGTAGATTACCTCCTTCTACAAATTACCTTGTATGAACTATATCGGTTGTCGTAAGTTCGACGTCATCATCGAACAATCGTTTAATTTGATTTTCCGATAGAAAATTCAATGTGCCATCTTCGATTCTCCACTTTTGATTCATTTTGTAGTGCATTTCCAATGTTTTTGTAATCTGTAAGAATGCGCAAGCAATTTGACTTTAAAACTCGACGTATAGGTTAACTTCATCTACTTACATGTGTATCTTTTAACACTTGTAATATATCTTCTCCTAAAGTTGAAGGGATTTGCATATCGAAAGTACTACGTCCTTCCATATAAGTTCTTTCTATTAGCGTCATAATTGTCCTCACACTTTCGGAAGGTTGGCACTCATGACCCCAGTACGTTGTTTGCTAAAACTACTGAAGATTTTTTTTCATTCACTTTTTGGTTGTTAATAAGCATTACCTGAATGAGGTTATAAATGGCAACTGTTATGTTAATGCGGATGATTTTTAAAAATTGTGCCATTTCTTCTACTGGAAAAATGTTTTCAATCGCGATCTGGTTCCATTCTTCGTCGTACACCTGCGGTGAGGGGGATGCTAAGGTACATTGTATTACATATTGATCGATACACAAAATCATAGAGTCAGCCTTTATCTAATCCCAATCCGACTAATATCCTGTGGAATTTTTTGAATCATTGACTCAATCGTTGTAAAGAAAACCTTGTAATTTTTTGGCCGTTCTTTGCAAAGACATTTCAACTGTCGTACAACAGTTGTTTTTCCCGCAGCTCCTGTTCCTATCATAAAGAAGCGGATTATTTCACGTTCTTTTGCTTTCTGTAAATTTGTATAATCACTTGTATTAAAACGATTAGAAATCTCTCATTGATTTTTTCTGTTCTAGTGAGTTACGAATTTTATGTGGTCTTTCTTGGTAACATAGTTTGTCAACAGTACTTTTTTTAAACAGATGACATAAGATGATTCTAGTTATTTTGTTCATCTGATTAACATACCTGAGTAATTTGTTGTTCTTCACAACATCGGGTTAATAGTGGACCCATGTGACACTTTGAGTGGTCGGTGCACTAGACACATTTGACAAGTGATAAGAGGAGGGAGGTATGCGGTCTGCTATAGATTTTATATTATGATAAACTATCGATAAATTGTGCTAGAGAGTGAACAGACCATTGTTATTTTCAGCGTTGTTTTTGAATTTTATTGTTATTTTTCATTAGATAGCATTGAAATGCCAGTGTTTTCCACGTAAAGTCTGAATACACATGGTCTTTTGAATGACAAACTACTTACTATTATCTAGAATTAGACTTATCTACAGACATACTACTCATTTTGTAATCCTGATTATTAGGTTACACTATATATTTTCAGTGAGGTTAAAGAAATGTAATATAATGAAAATTTGTGTTCTTAATTGAAAAAAGTTTGCCTGATCTATAGTAAGCAGTATACAATTTGCTTTGTGGTACATTTAAGCATCAAATGCTTATGAATTTACTTCTAATTTTTGCCCTCAGTTTTCTTCTAGTTCCAGATTTACATTCATGTCCATGTTCATATCCTGATATGCACCATAATCTTTTCATTTATCACGTAATCTCCTTTAAAATCGTAAAATTTTTCGTACTTTCACAACTAATATCACAGTGAGTTATTATAACTAGTGTTCATTTTATGCAGTGATCGAACACTACACTATTATCTTCGGTGCCTTGATGATTTTGTTGCATTGCTTGCCTTTTATGATTAATCTACTTTACAGGTTGCAATTAAGAATGACCTTGATGTATACTACTTTGCTACGGTTGTACCTTTATTGGTGTTCTTCCATGAATCCGGTCAAATGGAGAAACGAGAATTTCTTGACATGTGGAAAGAAATACCTGAACAAAATGAGCAACAATTTACAATTCATAACACTCAAAACTTGAATGCCGGTTAGTTCTTGCTCATTTGAAGAATGTTTGATTCAGAAATATTACGCAGAACACTTTAATCATTCCACAGAAGTGAAAATACCAGTCGATTTTCATGCTTCGTTCTAAGTAGATTATATCACTTCAGATACTATATGTGCAAAACTTCAACAGAACAACGTGATGACGGTGGCACGAAGAAGCGTTGAAGGACAGGAACTTCTTTATCACTCAATCAAGTACACCAACAATATTTTTGTGCTCAGTGAACTGAAAATTCATCAAGGATCCACAGCACTTACCGTATGTTCAATATCGTTTGTTCTAATTATCATAACTGACTTCGAATGTATAATGATCTGCCTTCAATTTGTCAAGAATCACATTTCAGCTATCGCTCAAGTCGCGTCATGTTCAAGCAGTAGCCAATATGAACGAAATGTTCCAACTAATTCTCAGTAACTAGGCAGTTTAATAGCAAATATATTTTTATTTATTTACATTAGTTTTGAATTTTGTTACTAAGTATCTGTCTGAATGGTTGTGCACATCTCTTACCTTTGTGTTTCATTATGCGTACTAATTAGATTTTATATGCCGACCGTGTTATAAAGTGTTCTTCATCATACGCGTTTCTACATGTAATTGAAAAGTTAAATAATGAAATATTGGAGACCAATCTTAGGCTGACTCTCTATAAAGGTTTCATTGTATTTAATTTATATCCGATGTCAACCAATATGCTGACCACGCTCGACCGTCGCGCTGTTCACTTAAACAACTTACTCGTCAAGACGAGCAGGCTTGGAAATACTAATATCATTGCATTTAACATAATCATATGCGTTGTTTTGGAATTATGAACATAGTTAGGTGTTACGTACTATACGTAGTTCCAGACTGGTGATTCTTGCAATACGGATTTCAGCCACATGTTTAGTGCTGTCAGTTTTCTGGTTATCTCAGCATCTTGAGATGTTAGTAGCTTGTACAGTTTTCAGCATTTCTACGGAACAGGTTGTGTTGCCTTACAAAACGGAAAGGGTTTCATCTATCTATATCCCTACATGTCATAATCACAGTACTAGTACGTGGATAGTGCAAACAGTAGCATGAGACAGACGTGTCCGTAGGTAGGGGTTTAGGTCCTGTGCGAGATTCCACGTTTTCTGCTTTACACATACTGATGGTAGAAAAGTGTTTGTCACTATGGAAAGCGTAAGTGATCTGTCCATTGTGCTTCCTATATCATTCAGTCACTAGCTTAAATAATTTGAAATAATAGTACCAGTATAAAGACAAATCTGCTTTCTACTTTCATGCTATTGTGGTGTTCGAATGGGAGCGGTATACAATGACTCGGAAGGATACCTTGTCTGCTTCCAAGTCAGGGCTGGTTATAAGATAAGATAATTGTTGGCGTTGATCAAACCATTGGAGTAGGAATCGCCCCCGCATTCATATTCAACGTGATATCGTGGTGGTTGAATGCGTGTCTGGTCTATACATGAGTTGATCTAAAAAATTATAAACAAATGAGCAACACGTAGTTTAAAAAGATTCATCTAGGACAA
>KN716163.1:166710-177240 GCA_000816705.1 Dictyocaulus viviparus | reverse complement strand
TAATAATAATAATAGAATAATCTATTTGAAAAGCACAAAAACTAACAACTAAAAGAAATACTTAAGCAATTTATTTATAACTATTTTCTATAGTTTATTTATTAATGATAAACAAACGTCTGGATCTATGAGAATCTCTGGAAACTCAATTCATTTTCACATTTGAAAAGAAATTCACCTTATGACGTAAGCAATCAGCTGTTCTCAATTTTCATGTAATTTCTCAATGTTCAGCAAAAACCAACGTATATATGAGTGATTTCCCTCAATCCCGGAAGTGTCTATTCGTATGCGGTTTTCAATTACATTCTAGTTGAGGAATACTCCAGAATACTTAACTAGAACGTATTTAAACGTATTACTACTAGAAGTTGGGATAAGCTGAAATGGGGTTCACTTTGGTAGTCCAACGAGAAAGTGTATGTCAGGAAAACAATATGAGTCCTCAAATTATTTCGAACTAATGAGGGGGCTTCATGATACTTTTTTTTTTACCTCATAAACTTCAAAAAAAAGTACAAGCAATTTAATTGGTAAGCTTTAACATACGACTAAATTAAATGCAATTTTTATTCCTACCTTTACAAATCGCCTTTTTTAATTTTTAATGAATTTTCTTACAAAAATAATATTAGGTCAGAAGTCAAACAAATAAAAAAAACAATAAGTGACATTGAAAACATTGTTTACGAGCACCAATAAAGCCAATATTTCTCGTTGTTATTATGCAAAAATAAACAATAGAGTTCATGAAGTAAACAAGTATTAATTGAATTACTTATGATAATATTATAAAAACATGTTTAATAATAGTATTCGATAATAATTTTATTATTTAATTGAATGATATTATTATACGAATTCATGACGGCTTTCGTAGAAATGATAATAATACATTAATGAATTTTGCTAAATATTATAGTAATACATTTAAATTAACCAAAGTATTACGGTAATGGATAGTACAGAATATTCTTCTTCTTCCTTCCTTGTAACCGTTTACGGTAAGATCAACATTTATCAATGAAGAATAACTCAACTACAAATACGATTCTGTAGGAAAACTGTGCACACCATGATCAAACCGTCGCTCGCGGTCGTCAACGCCGAAGCTACGTCCTTTGGTGATTACCGTAATCATAAATACAACTACTTGTAATGGATAATCAACCGATAATCTGTGGCGATTGACTTATTGAAATCAAAAACATAATTTAATTTCCAGTCAATAGCTGGCTAATTATTGTCGTAAACAATTTTGTTATTTTCACTGAACTATCATAAATATACAGCTTATATCTCATTCAAAAGCTAGAAAAACACACCCACATTACACAATCATTCCGATACTCAAATAAAACTAAAATTGTAAACAATTATCAGTGAATATCATTAATTTGTATCGAAATCATAAAGTGAGGTGTTATAAGCCGTCAGGTAACAAGAACTACCTGTAATCAGCTGATGCAAAACTGAGTAGATCACTGAGTTAAGCTTCTCTGAAAAGAAAAACACCAAGCTGTAATGATAACATTCAATGCAAAACACAATGTTGAGAAGAAAAACGAAGGCTTTGATATCATTGAACTCATAATTGATATTCATATCAGTACAGTATCCCTAAGCTAAGGCACAGCAATATCGTACTGTTATGATGTTCAGTTCAAAGAAAAAATAGCGACATTGAAATTTCTATACGCTAGAATACAATTAATAATGAATATATTTTATTAGTACATTCATTCATTCATTCATTCATTCATTCATTCATTCATTCAAGAAGAATTCTAGCATCACATTAATATGTAATTGTATATTTAAAAATAAGTCAAGTGTATTCAGAATTTGCAAAGATATCAATTATCGATTTCCCGATGGATTTTATTTACTTTTTTTCCAAGAGAAAATGAGGAAAATTTCACATTGATTTGAACTCTATCAGAATATATACGATTTTTCTTTTCTCACAAACAAGTTTTATCAACGACCGCGTAAATTCAGGGCCGCGTAACAAGTTGTCATGTAGAAATAAATTAAAAATTACCGTATTTAAGTCAGAAATGATGTCTATTAGAATTTTTCTCTCACATTTGTCATAAATCATTTAAGCTTCAGTTTATCTTTTTGAACGTACCGTATCCTACGGTGTTTAGAATATCGTTGTAGGCTTAATAATCTCATGGCTTTTTTTTAATCGATGAAATAAATTGTGTCTACTTATAAGCTAAGGCAAAAAAAAATACCTCGTTAATTAAAATACATCGATACATCGATGAATGAACATCAGATATCATACGACAGATCGTATTACGATAAAAGTGGCCTAATTGTAATTTCGCAAAAATCGAAGTGTTTCTATGATCGATATCGATTGATTTTGCTAAAGCATAATCGTGTTATTGAATAGCTGATAGCTTTTGAGAATTTTCTACAGGAGTAAAAATACAACTTCATCAACTGAGTGAACTTTGACCAACTTCGTTATTCTTCCAGTTGTTGGAAGACGTTAGAAAAATCAATAGCACTAAACACCATTTTAAAAATAGTAAAGCTTATGGTTTTCTTAAACTAAGATGACATCATGAGTTCCGTATGTCACTCTCTTTTTAAATCAACAACAAAACATGTGTAGTCAGATTCTTTCTAACTGCCGATTCAATTGAAGCATTTGCTGATGCTAAACGATAAATTGGCGATTACATTTTGTCGTGACGTTGAACGAAGCTTTACCATCATATAAAAAGAGACGACTATTCTGTATAATTTCAACTTCACGACGATATCATCTGAAGTCATAAACAACGACGTCAATGTGATCATTTAGTCAAGAAGGCACATCGTCGTTCATCATATCGTCACTGTAGATGACTAACATTGACTTAATCATTCATGCGCGTATTGTGGCTGTCATAAAATGTTCAATTACAGGACTTCATGGATATTATAGCAATTCAAAAAGCCTTCATTTCATTTATAACGCTAAATAATTGAATATGTAAAGCAAGAAGCCTCATAATTATGCATTACTAATAAACGTCACTGAGGTCGATAAGGGTTCATACAGATTTGGAAGACTCTTATAAGTTTCTGCTTTTCGAAAACGTGGAAGACGTCACAAATTGTGTCCTATGCTGTTATAAATATCATGTTTCGTCATATTTAGAATGGCAGCAACTCACTTTTTCCTTGAAAAACAAATATCCGTCCTCAACTACTACATATACATAATGATGGTTTTTCGTATATATAAGTACGAAATGCTTTTAGTGGCACTAACGAATCAATACCTATCTTTCTCATTGCAATTGAAGTAGATCATAGATCAGATAAGGTCCGAAGTTTGTTTAGACGTCCTTTTTAAATATTAAATTTTCTTATGTGACTGAATATTGAATGTACGATGAGCTAAATATCCTTCTTGATTATTACTTTCTGTCGCGATTCCAAAGCTGACGATCTAACAAATTACGGTTTCTTGATAACTCATAAAAGCTTTATTAGTTCTCATATATTTCATCAAAGTTTGAAGTTAAAAGTGATAAGGATAGTAGTTTTTGAGTGTCAGCTATACTCACTCATAGTGAGATGTTCTGACGCACTAACGTTGAAGAGGAATTGGACGATGAGAGCACAAGCCTGTCGATTGAGAATTTGCGACTTAAGTGAAGAGAGTCAGAGGAAATATAGCTAGCTGATCAGCAGTCCAACCAGCCAATAATGTATCCATTCACAAAGTCTATTAATATGCTAGTGATTACGAAAAATAACATATAGAGAAGCTACCGTACGAATGTGAAACGCTTCGGGACCGCAAACATTCGAGAACATTCGCTAAACTCGCCAAATGACGCAGTTAATAGTTTGTCAGTTAATTTGTTCATTATTTTACATCGTTTTCCTGTTTCTTTCGGTAATGTATATAAAAATGGAAGAAGAAGACGAAATGGTATAAGTAAGATGTCAAAGCTTCTTGGGAAGGTAGAGTAATTTGCATATTTTGTAAAGTTGTGGATAATTTTACAGAACATAACACTGTGCACTCTAGCAAAACAGCTATTTAAGCAGGCAATTATAAACAAACCACCAATCAATGATGAACTTAAATTTATGCAGATTCAAACTTATTGAGAGGAAAGGTTACAATGAAGTACAGATTAAAGAAAAATTAACAATAAGAGATTCATTTGTGATCATATTCTTAAATCTATACACACGTGGATAGTTTGGGTGGTGACTCAAGAATTTACTCCATTCGAATACAGGAGTTAATGTAATAGGAGGTCTTTATACTGATAATCAACGGAGCTCATGTACCTCGACGAGCTGCTGTATGTTCGCGCTCCATTTCGCGCGCGGCGACGCGATGTCAATTGCGGGAATTTTATGCTGTTGTTGGACACTTAGCCTATTTGCTTGACGAGAAACCTTAATGCGTCTTGGATTTTTTAGTGTAGTTCGCATACGAAAACAATTTCCAAGCTGTTTTGACGTCAGCGTTCATCTTGATAATGAATTAAATTTGGGAAAAATAAATCATTTTCATTAAAATCACCCATTAGTTTTTGCATTTCAATTTGAAATTTTGCGCTAAAAAGACGGTGAATACTGATTTTTTTGTTCCGCCTAAGTGTACATAAGGCGTATCTCTTTGAGTTGTTATGAGTCTTAGTACTCTGTAGAGTTTCGCCCTACCTCTATGACCTATCAATGTAAATAGTGAGTTTACTGACGGCTTTAAACGAAATCCGATATATAGACTTCAGTTTTTGTATCATTCTTGAGTTTTTTTCTTGCTGACTATGTAGTCGAATGGCCAATCATGAGTTTTTCGTAGGAAATGAGAGACGAGGACTACTTGAGGTTGTGGAGATCCACAATAAAGGAAATGTAGAACATTTGAAATCAATGCAATTCCAAACGTCAACAATGGCAACATAGCGACAGCATTAATCACTTGTTTTTCGTCTTTTGTTGGCAAAATTTCAAAGCTTAATCCAATCACAAATCGAAATGCTGTTCATCAATTTTAATGTGTAGGAAAAAAGGAATTGTGATTACATAAAACATCACAATGCGCCAGTTTCTTTACGGCAAATAAATAATATTGTTTATTGATAACCGTCTGGATCAACACAATTGACTCCGTCATTATACCGATGTTACAGCCATTTACAACGGAATAGTGGATTGTCACTACGTTAACTGGTCGTCTACAAATCCTAATTTTTCAATTCTTCAACGAAAATTCGCCAATAAATGGACGACGATGTGAATACCATTCTCGATGGCTTAATCTACAAGCCGAAACTGATAACATCAGACTGTTGGCTATGTGCCAACGTTGCGTTGTAATCGTTCCACTGTACTCTGCGTAAATGACGCATGAGGGTGGAAATTATGAGTAGACGAATCGCAGAGTCATGTGAAATGAGCGCAGAGCAGTATAGTATGCCCCAAATACCATTTGATCTAAAGAGATCGCACATCACCCACTGGGCAGGAAAACGCGACAATGATGGAGAACAGAGAGAGAGAGAGAGAGAGAGACTGGTCGAGAGACGCATAGTGGGCACCACGCCATCGGACTCACGCGCTGAAGTTTTCTCGTTCGCGAAGGGACCGGAATCATAGGGAATCTGGATCTTATTCGTTATATGAAGTAGAAATACGTAATGTATTTATGATAGTAATTTTGATGTATGTTTAAGAAAAGTTTCTCAGAAACGTAAAAACGAGAGGCTAGAAATCGAATTGATATCTTTGAAATTGTTCATCAACGAATCTCATTGACACAATCGACTTTATGTCTACAACTGATGTGTTTTGGTCAACTAAAGAAGTGTGGAACTGTGTCGATGCCCATCGCCAGCGAACCATACAAACAACTCGCACGCTGCTTCTCTAGCACACCCCGCAAAAGAAGTGCTTCCTCAATTTAATGTCTGCATCTCTGCATATATTGACTGCGACCGCGAAGCTAATCGTACATATTTGACAAAATGTTAAGAAGTAACTATAGACTTTTTTGAAAATTATTTGGCAATGTATAGCTGTACTGTTTGAATGAACAATGTTCTTCTATTATAACATTGCTCTCTAAACTATAGCCGTTGCACATGTTTTAATGAGTGCATTATTTCTGCCAACATATTTTACTGAAAATACAGAAGTATTCATTTACAACGTGGTTGTTTGTCATGCACACCATTTTTATGTTATGGTGCGCGCTCATTCTTGATAGTAGCACGTCAATGGGCGTGATAGCTTCCGCGCGCGCGGCTGCGTAGCTGTATATAAGGAGGAGGCGGTGCGACTTCATTTCTAGTTGTGGTGTGATTGCGCATTGTGCTACGACAGTTCTGTGTAGTAGCGCAAATCAGCTGAGTTTCTGGGGCTGTCCACGTCGTGATCTTGTGTGATAGGCACAATAGGTCGTGACACTAGCATTACCCCTGACGTAGGTACTCACTCGGCAGTATTCATTGATATAGAGCCGTTGATGGCGTCGGAAGAGTTGCCGTCGGTAACAACACGTTCCGACGAACATGATGGTTCGATGTCGGACGGTGACGTTGGGGTCGGGAAGAAGCGACGCAAGACCCGAAGACGTCGCGCTAACAAGAACCGGTTCAAGCCCTACCATTCGCTGAGCCCTGAGGAGAAGATCGCATTGGACGCCGCTGAGACAGCCAGATCGGAGCGTAGGAACCGCGAACGGTTGGTTGCATGATCTTCAATACCTAATCTTGAACTTTGACAACTTTTATAACTTAATTCCAACTCCTGTACATTAATGCTCTTCAATTCAATGTTTGGTGTAAGATGTCCAACTGGGGTAACGCAAGGTCTAACCTCCTAACGCGCACCATTATTGCTTTCTCATTCTTTGTAAAGTCGTCCGCAAATAACGTGTTCTAATAGCCACGAAAACTGATTCCTCCTCTTTAAGATGGATTGGATGATGATTCCGGGACTTGGTGACAACACTGACTTCAGTTACACTCGAAGGGTCAGTATTTTGACCGTCTCGTTCTCTTTGTAAATGTTCTATCTCTTGAAATTTTCGATCCATGTATCAGATTTATTTTGCTGTATTGTGTAGTTAGTTACGTCCCTAGCCACTGAAGTCATTACGGAGTTAAGGAAATCGTCGGCGTTAATCACCATACCCGTTTATTCACCACGTACCATGTGCTCTATAAATATATTATTTAGCACATGGTATATCGTGGTAGTAAATTGGTCTGTGAGGTGTTGCGCCGAGGTTGGTGAAGGTAGGTGTCAATAGGTCTCTATTCACGTGAATAGAGATCTTTGGAAAGTTTTTGGAGTTTTGTGTTCAGATTAATGATTACTTCTTCGATTAGAATCTAGATATGCATTTTTAATACGAGATTAATGGAATCCTTTACAGAATGGCAAATGGGAAGCCCATGGCTCCAAGTAATACAACGCAGTTCCTACTCGAAGACAGGGAAGCTCGGGCCGGACAGGGATTGGAGGTGAGTTCTTTTTAATGATACGACGTGATAGGTGCTTGAGCTTAGCACACAGCTGCATACCTGGTCTGCATCGGTGTCGACATGAATTTTGTATTTATTTAAGTATTAGATGTTCCAGGTAGAACTGGCTTATGAGGAAAGTGAACGACGGAGAGTCCGGTCGATTAGCGTGTCAAGCGAGTTCATGGCAGCAAGTGAAGGTGCGTCTTCTAGTGGTGATAGCGAAACGGATAAAGAAATGGATAGAGAGTTCGAGGCCGAGTTTGAGGAGTACACGATGGATCGTATATCGAAGCTAACGAAAGATGAGGTGCGAAGCTTTACAGCTAGGATTGGTTGTATTTTTGGGAAGTTTCACTAGAGTACTTGAGTTAACGTTAGGGAATCTGGTTCGATACCACGTCGTATGCTCGTGTTCTGTTTAGTCAAATGTGTGTGGAAAACAACTTTGGTAGATTATCGTGTAACTTTTAGATGACAAGAGAGATATTGGATAAAGAGAAGAATGCCGAACTATACCAAGAAAATATGTCGAAAATGATGAAAGAGAATCAGAGATTGAGGAAGATGCTGATGGACAATGGGATTTCTGTTGATCGTAGTCCTACCTCGCAACCGGTTGTGTAGTGTATACCCCACCTTGTAATGATATGAGGGGATCTGATTAGGTTCTCCCGTGTATGAGTCTAACCGTCTTAATCTGAAGGCGAATTAAGACACTATGTTGATCTCTAAGATGGGATCACAGCCTTCCATTTGCGGGAGGCTAGAGTATAAATTTATTGCACTTGGCGCGATATTGAACTGGCGCTTTCTCAACCATTACTCAGGATTATGTTGTAAGTTCGGGTCCTAATTGGTCGGGTGGGGTATTGTTACCATGTGTATTTGTTTTCGTTTTGTAAATTTGCTGTGGATTTTCAATGTTTTTTTTCTTGTTGGCCTCGTCTGTTGTTGTCTTGGTTATGTTTCATTTCTCGAACTAGGACTGGTCAGGCAGAGACGATTGGGCTCTGCAAGAAAAAATGAACTTTAGAATCTTTTGTGTGAATAAAAATTCTTTCTTCTGTTGTTGCCTCAGCTGTTTATTTTGTGTATTTGTTATAAGACTACTTATTTGTACATCGGTGGCTTGAACTTGATATAGTGGGGTGAGAAATTTTCATAAATGGGAAGGAATCAGCTACAATCGAGTGGTGCATGGAATTGTTTCGTGTGTTGGAGCGATTCGCATGATGATCATAGTTTTTGTATGGTGCGATGTCGACGGTGCCCAACAAGGAGGCGATGTTGTGGTGTTGCTGAACCGTACTATAGATAGGATTGCTAGAGACGGCAGACGAGGCATTAAAGACAAACTGCAATTGGAGTCGTTGAGCACAGCAGCTTTCTTCGGTACTGGTCATCTATGAATAGAACCGTCTATTTTTGCGTACAGAGTTTAGGTGCTTATACTCGTCTCTCCAGCAATTTGATTCATGCATATGTTACTTGGTGCACATGTAGGTTAAATGACTAGGCTATAATACTTCGAATGTTTCGTACTTACCGAGAGATCCTACACGAGATCCTAGATTGCTGCACGTAGAGTTCGGCATATCTTTAAAGAAGGCGTAATCTAACAGATTATTTTGGGTTAATAATATAACATTTACGTTCTTAGGAAGTTGCTTATGAGATGTGCTAGACGTGATTATCTTCATAGATGATTTTCTATTATGTGTTTTTAACATAATGATCTATCATTTCTGTATGTATCAATGTCTAATGGAGGCAATTAAAATAATACGCTTATGTAAAAAAAAAAAGCGGCGAGAACTTGGTGTTGTTGAAGAACGCTGAAAATTGTTGAATGGTTTAACTGTTGTCGATGTATTACATTAATTGCGATACTTTTCTTTTTTACCCAAAAATCGTTCTTATCATTGTATTGTAAATGCAATGAAATACAAACTAAAAAAGTACGAATGTTAGGAAATATCGGCTTGAGGTAAGATTTTGGTTCCTCATGGTTCAGTGCATTGAATGTTTCCTTAATCACTTGGGAAAGTTACTAACACTGCTGATATCTACTATACGAGAGAGCTGTGCAGATTACGAGTAGGATGTGCCGCATAGTTAAGCAGATGGTTTGAGTGCGCACTCAAACAAGCCAGACGTTCTGTTCCCGCGTAGTCAGTGAGTGAGGTGGTACCAGAACAGTGTCTAGTAGAGTGACTCATAGGTACAGGTCACCCTTAAGTTTTATACATCATGCTAGCATTGAATCATCTCTTCGATATTCATCACTCACAATGAAGATGACTGTATGACTTATTAAAAAGAGGTTGATCAACGTCAATCAAATCTTATATTTTACCCTATCCAATGTTCATCATTCGACTTCCTCTTAAATTTCTTACGTAGCATTCAATACTAACGTCAATCACTATTATAACAGCAGATAATCGGTTGTGATCACAAGAAATTTCTATCGTTTTGAAACCTAATGCGACCTTTAAATGAATGAATAGATAGGATAGTGTGAAAAGAAGAAATGCCAAAAATTACCGTATTTATCCAGAGGTGTTGGTGTCATAATGGCGGAGTATCGACTATTCGTTTTTTTTTCCGTCTCGATATATAGTAATGCTGGCTTATGCTATGTCGCTTTTGTTTACGTCATTAATCTGAGTATTGATCTATGATGATGATTACGAAGAAAAAGTATTTAAAATTGGCATTTTTTTGATCGATATAAATTATTATTAATTCATTATTTGAAGATAATAATATAAGAGCATTGTACATACACCTGGTAATAGTAGGTTGAATTACTAAATAAATCAATAATTGGATAGAATTAGAAATCGATCGCGGGGAAATGACGGCATTTTATTTCGTTGTTATGCACTTTTGTTTTCGAAATACTTTCGAAAAATTGAGGTTTTTTCGTTATTTTTTGAAACGATTAGTTTCGAAATATTCAAGAATTAAAATTCACGCCAATCTTCTCTTTTTTATTTATTGTCCTGTTTCGTCGACGAAA
>KN716163.1:129443-162931 GCA_000816705.1 Dictyocaulus viviparus | reverse complement strand
CATTTTAAGTGAAAAAAAATTAGAAGACTCACTAGTAATTTACTTTCACTTTGTACTTTTCGTTAATTTTTTTGTTGTTGTTGACGTCTCTAACACCGTACGGTCAAAGGAGGACAATTTTGTTTTCGAGTGATAAGCTTTAAGTGGACAGAGAAGTTAAACTACTATACAAATTTCATTACTTATAAGTTAGCAAGAAGAACGATTTTGGTAGCATATCAAAAGGGAAAGGCGAGTTTGAGTTAAACTTGAGGCTCTGCGTGGGTTTTTGCATGAGCTATTTGTTACGTACAGGAGAAGATACAGTATAAAATTATATTTAATTGTTATTTTTTTTTTTCGCATAGCATTTATTTTTCGTTGTTAGGGCAAATTATGATAAATGGCTTGAAATTTGATGGCGTTTAATATTTTTCAATGTGACTCGAGCTGAATATGCAAATTTTTTTTAACGAAAATGGACGAGTTTGCCAGAATTTTTGAATTCTTCCGTAATAAGGTATAAGGTTTAAGTTGTCATTGATTATTTAGTGAAAGTTTCATAGTCATTATTTTATTTAATTAGGGTTAGTGGTAATTTAATTGAGCTTCATCTAAAGAGTTTTTGTTTGTAAATTCTGAATTCTGTAGTTGGTATCCGTGGCGATGCGGTTAGTGTACTACGTGAGCAGCGTGTTTGTGCTTAAATATTACTATAACTCAAACATATCGATTATACATGTTATCGATTTTTTTCTAACTAAGCACGTTTTCTTAAGCTTCCATTAATTCCTCGTCCTCATCCTCATCCTCATCGTCATCCTCATCGTCATCGTCATCATCATCATTATCATCATTAGTATCATTCCGTTACAAATTTAGGCTTCTTGTTTTTCGTTTTCAAGCCTATTAATTAAAGCGTTAACAATATCCGGTTTTTTTTCTCTGAAAATTAACGCATATTTATTACGCAAATAAAAATATTACACAAATATCGATTTTTTTTCTTCCATGGAATCGTATACAACAGTGTTTTTATTGAATAATGAAATAAGCTTTTTCATATCGCCATTTTTTTCTAGTAGTAAGCATCCATAGAGGTGTGAAGAAAAAATTGGTTTGCATTCACCACCTCTCTCCCTCTCCCACCCCTCTTTTTTTGTTAGATTTCAAAATCGACATATTTCAAGCGGAAATATTTTATTCCATGAAGATATGAATAAATGAAGCTGAACATTAAATTTTTTCTAAGCTGAACATTAAATTTTTTCTACGGATCATCATCCGAATAGGTCCGATTCATTCAGAATAATGAAAGACGAACGCGCCGTACAACGATTGTGTTTACAATGACTTGAAGTTACAGTACTCTCTGTTGGTCCCGTAACGAATAAGAATAAAGCTTGTTTCGTTCGATCAATAGGGAAATTATCATTAGCAACCAAATTAATGCTCTCTGACGCGCTTTAATTTCTTAGTACACAGAGTGTTTATTAAGTTAAAAATTGATTAATATAGATCAAATACCATCGTGGATATGATGCCGATCCATCCACCGATTGAAACGAAACCGCGAACTTATATGATCTGTTGTGTCTTTTCTTTTGTTGTGCATTATGTCGTCAACGGTTTGCTGACGAGCTATTATTTGTGATCCTCAGAATTATTGTTTACATTCGTGAGGGAACCAAAAAGCTCTCTTTAAAATCATGGTGCACGATTTCTTCTTACTAATCATTTAAAATATTAAACTAATTTTTCGTAAAAGTTACTGAAGCTGTATACCTTAATGAAATACGTTTTTCCATAGATATTTGTAGATCAGCAATATTTTAAGACGCTATATGCATGAAAAACTTTAAGTAATTCTTCTTATATTTCTAATGATGCTGAGTAAGTCATAGAACACGGGAAGTCAGGAAGGATTCGAACCTGAGTCTGATGATATTCGGGGCTGATATGCTACCGATTACGCTATCCAACAATACAATGACTCAATTACTATCTGTTAGAGATATAAGAGCAAAACCGTTATGTCTCATCATAGTTGATAGGAAATAAATAAAAATGACGTTTATACGCTTTACATGGAGTTGTTGATCGATCGAACGTTGGTAGATCATCAGCTGAATGAAGGACGCCGATTGAGTGCACTTATTGGAGGCCATCTTTTTTTTTTTATTTTCACTAAAAATTTTGTTATTCGTGTTATTTTGGCGATTTTCCTCTTCAAGCACAGTGAGGAGTACAGGGTTGTTGAAAATCTATTAAAATTGTCAATTATTAATAGTAATTAGGTAGCCTTAAGTGATTAGCCTTAATCTTAATTTTAAGTGTTATTTTTTTGTTTTATTCATTTTTAGAACGTTGTTTAATTTTTTGAACTCGCTTTTAAAAATTTTTTCATCATCGATCACTGTACCTCTTAACAACCTCATTACGTCCGATATTATTTCCTCCCATTGGTTTTGTTGACACCATACCATGTGAAGCTTAAAATTTTTCCAGCAAATAAAAACTCTAAATTTACAAATTCGGGCAAAAAAAAACTGAAAATAGCCATAGCTAACAGAATGTGTGACCATTTATCCATTTCAGTGTCACTCTAATGGTTTTGTTTCTTGGCATAACCTCACGATTTTTTTGAGGGTCAATCGGTAGGTGAGTCGCAGAAATACGATCATATCCGAGACAAGGAATGAACTCGATATTATCATTCTCAAATAGGAACACATTCAAAATTAACATCATGGTCGACAATTCGTCTTCAATCAACTTGAAGATAATCCATGAAGATTGAGTATTGTTTCTTCCCTCCATCATAAATTTAATCATTTTCCTCATTTTCTAAAACAATATCTAATAAGCAACATACCGGACAAGTTAGAATAATACTGAGGATTTCACTCCAATAATGACAGAAGGCCGTCAGAGTATCAACGAAGTACGGTAGTTAAGGACGATGAAAGTTTAATAAATCTTTTATGATTTATGAAAAGAAGAAAACCAGTTCAGTACTGCTCTGTTGACAAGACGACATCTACGAACCAATGGTGAAATTGTATTGAAGTTTTGTTAAAACATTTATCAATGTATAAATATTTAGTCGTAAGAAAATATGGAAAAAAAAGCACATCATAATAAATTGCTTTCGCTTTAAATTGCATATTTAATCAGTTATAATCGTGTCAGGGAACTCATCAACCTCAGTTCCACCTCACTTTTTAAAATTCTCGCATAACTTTGTTTTTTTCTTTTTTACTCTTATACATATCTAATAATAAACACAGTGAGGTGAAAAACATCATCACAGTCTTTGAACAAACAATAAGCTTGGTTAAATCGTCGTTAAGTATGTCATTAATAAATTTGTGTTTATAGTCACTGGCGCTCAGCGTTGTGCTGAAGTTAGCATAGATATCGATCAATAATGCTAGCAATATCACACCACCATGTTAAGTCGTGTATAATTCGCCACAATTGATCAATAATTCCTTGTTATCAAGTACTCATTAATTTTGATCATCACAGTAGTCGATTTTCAGCCAGGTCACACTCAGTTTTTTTCCTCATATTCATAAATTAGTGACAAAAAAAAACATCAGTTACGTAGAAAGCGCGAATTTGAAGAACTGAAAAACGAAGGATACAGTCCAAAAATGAGAAGTCAACGACAAGACTAGGAACCTCAAGCCGAATCATTACGGTGTTGAACAGTTGCTAGACGCTGGTTCGATTGTCGATTGAGGTTTCTAGTCATGTGATTGACTCAACGTTATGAATATATAAATTATGCAAATACAACTGCAACATTACAACCTATCATATATGAAACGAAAATAAACGAAAATGAAAGAACATACCGTTTTGCGTATATTTTTGGGCACCTGATGAATTGTTTTTATTTATGAAAAGCTCATCAAAATACTCTTCGTACACATAGCAATTTTTGAACTGTTTAGTGATGTTTCATTAAGCATCACGTGTTTTGAGTTAGCCATAGAATTCGGGCCCTCAGGCAACAGAGGCTAACTCAAACAATATATGACATCAATATCATATCATTATAACGTATCACAGTTAATGGAGAATATAATTACAAGGAAATAAACACTGTCAGATTTATTTATCATTTTATTTATATTGTTGAAAGAGAAAAAAATTAAAGATAAACAATGGTAAACAACAAAACGACTTGTTTATGTTAGAGGACCAGATTAGTATTGAGAGAATCATCAGCATAAAGCATTATATACTCATTTGGCATGAGATACAGTAAAATTTGAGATTACTGAGTAGTTAGATATTTAGCGAAGTAAATATTTTGTTTACCCTATGACGTTAGGAGTTATAGTAGATCAAAAACTTTAGTTATATAGTAAATCAATAACTAGATGAAAACATAGCACCCGTAAAAAGAAATATAATATTAGCGAATTTTCATTTATAGAATAAATATTGATCGCTATTATAAAAGCGAAGGCATAAATCACCGTAATCCCGCCTAAGCATTCTGTAGTTGAACACTGAAGGGAAGAAAAAGAAAAATAACGTCGTGACGTTCCTCCTCATCGAACGAGTGTTGAACATAACGACGGAGATATTATTAAACAAATTGCTGTCATTTGAATATCTCTGTAACGATGAACAAACCTAATGCTTTTGCAAAGAAAAAGAATATAGGTTTTTTTTTTGCTTACATCCTTTTCCTTTGTCATATTAGAAGAGCATCTAGTAAATAACACTACTGTTATATTATCATGCTATCTATAATTATTGATTGAGTGAGAATCACTAACGAATGCTATCTATACGGATCGATTACTAACAAATATTCAGAAAATGTTATATTTTTAGTAACGTATGGATAAGTAGGTGCTGATGGATCATATAGACGATCGAACAGCTGAGTTATTGGCTTTAGGTTGATAGAGTCAACCATGAAAAAGATTATGTCTTACATGAAGCTGATCATAATGTACAGATGATGATGACGATAATGATGATGATGGTGATGACGATGATCAACAAACAAAGTGATGATGAAAAGAGTATTAACTGATTTGTTTAGAGGTTTTCCATAGCTCTTTGATCTACTTTGTGTTCAGTTACGCTCGGTGGAATACGGTCAATTTTACGACCAACTAATAGATACGTATCCATACCACCATCGATACCTTTCACTTCAATATGATCACGATATTCGAACTCATATCGATCCAATAATATATCTCGAGTATGTGCAGACACCTGAAACTGTATCGATCAACAAATGAAAAGAATTGATTCTAGATAGATGTGACGTCATGCTTGTTGTTTGCCATTGTTTACAGATGTTATTTTCTCGTATAGCACTCATACTCATAATTCAGTATAGAAATTGTTCCTGAAGGGCTGCATCTACATCTTATCTTTATTGCACTTCTTATCATTTCCACTAGTTCTGTCTGTGTATCTAATTGATATGCAATAATAAATAACATTCATTGTCAATAAAATAGCAATGTACCTCACCTGTATTCTATTCAAAACTCCAGTGCTGTACATTCGTGACGCAATGTTTACAGTGTCACCCCAAATATCATAATAAAGTTTCGTAGTTCCGATAACACCAGCAGTAACGGGTCCGATATTTAGTCCGAGTTTACAAACAAAATCAAAATTGAGCAAATCCTCATTGAATACGGATAGTACGTGCTGAATCGCCAACGCGAATTCTACCATCTGAAATGAATACGGGCGTTTTTCTTCTGTCACTCATAAATATTCATGTATCATTCATTTAATTATGCAAATTGATTTACTTCCCACCTCTAATATTTAAATCATAAAAATTGGAAATTTTTCGATTTGGTTGGTCAAAATTCTGAATATAGAAAAAAATGGTGGATGGTCCACACGGATTTCAAATACGTCGAACTTAACAATGGTATATTTCAAATTAGCACTTAATTTGAAAGAATTCCTAATCAACTATTTGTCACTATGCTCATCCGATCATTATGAACTCAGATTCTATAGCACTCATGAGGGTAATGCATTCTATTGAGAGCGGATTTTGAGACGGAAATGCATCACTTTGAACACGCGGTGACTTGGAAAGAGTCGCTTAGTCATCACTGTTACTGCTTCAGATATCCTCATCTATTGATCGAGGTACAATGACCGCTTATAGATAGATTCAAACCTGATACAGATGCTCTTTCGGATGTTGCATGTTGCGCTTTCGTTCAGGATTCAGTCCACTTGCGGCCATATAAGCAGCACCGATCGTTTTGATTTTCTCAATATGGCAGAATTCCGGTCGATCCAGTAATTCGTCGAAGTCACCGATCACCTACGAAGATCATTTTTTCCATAAGTAAACAACTCTATAGTACTCCGCAGTTTTTCCATAAGTAAACAATCCTACAGTACACTATAAGCTTTATAAGCTATATAACATTATATATTTTGGGAAAAATAACTCAATAAATAACTCTTAACTCATTAACTCAATAATATTAATAAATAACTCAATAAGTCTTTGAGAATTCACATGGACATCTTATGCCTATCATTCTTTTCTATCCATTTAAATATCGTATCGATTTTTTAGATATTGAATATTCAACTTATAAAATATCAACTAGACGGAAATCTACCGCTGCTGCTCATATCAGAATGTTACAGTTGACGAGTTCTGTACTTGAAGCAGTTCTTGGAACAATTCTACCGTATTCAAATGAAGAATTCTTCGAATGTGATTCATTTCGATAGAGTATTCAAAAAAAAAAGCCTTGAAATTGCTAAGACTCATCTAGTTGTATCACATTTGCCCTCAAGACTTATTGATTTCGTATTGGAATTGTTCTTTGAGTGCTTTTAGTTATTACTTTCATATGGTGTATCACATTATTTTATCGGGACTTTTCCTATACACGAGGTGTTTTAAATGTTTATTGTTTATTTTTTACCGCGTAAAATTCTTGTCTAGTTCCTCACACTACCTCATACAATCTCCTTCCTCTTATAAATGCTTTGCTAATCATTTCATAGCTATGAAAATTAGTATGTCATATTAATGAGGGAAACAATACTGTATACTACCTATCTCGTCCAAATAGGGAAATAGCATCCGTACATTGAAAAATCACATCAAAATAGAGGACAATGAGGCTTGAACATGGCTGCCCTCTTGTCCAAAAATGTAACATATTTCATATGATGGATTCTATTAATATGCAAACTATAGAGATTATCTTGTATATGTCGATTCTATGAGAAGCCTTAAAAGTGCGCACGAACGCTGTTCAAAATTGGTTTCGGAAATAGAAGAATATCATCAATTAAGAGGAAGCATATCAAATCACACGAACCTCCTCTGAGTCTTGGAAATGATGGGTACAATTTTCATCACTAGGACTCTTATATGAGATAACGTTGCATAATAATCACTGAGAAATGGAATAGTCGCAGAGGACCGAGAAAATCTTTTGAGTTCCACTAACTTGAGTAGATGAGCAAGTTCTACAATTACGATGAGTGTTTACGAGTTAATGAGTTTAGATGTTATTGAGCAAGTCATCATTATTTAAAGAGTAGAACTATAACTTTCAGCGTCTTACTCAAATAACTCAAGCAATAGCTTTAAAATGAATATGCAGATGTGAGATTACTCGTAGTAGAACTTCATCAGAAAACATTAATAAGACCAATTACAGTATAATATACGGTATGGACGTATATACATTGAGGTTTCCTATCATCCTCAAATGACGTTTTATCCTCATGCTTGAATTTGTATTAATTCTATATTACCAAAATCCATTGAAGTAATTAGAATTCGAAAAAAATCAGGAGCATTGGACGTAAAGAAAAATAATTTTATTTATGAAATACAAAATACCGTTAGCAGTTTATTATGATAAATTACCTCATTTAATACTCGAAGAAATTCTCTACCGCCCTCAAAATTCTCCTCATACATATCGTTCCAATTCGTAATACTTGCAAACAAAACAGCTGTTGATTCATGATTTTCACTGAAAATAGGCAATATTTACGTAATATAAATGAAATATAGTTAATGGATTGGATTTGACGTTGCTCGTATGATGAGGGTGTTTTCCTCATTTCAATAAAGCTAAATGTTGGCTTCGAATGTAAACATAAATACACGTATTTGAACAACAGTTCAATAGACGAGAAGTGCTTAGATTACGAAAACAAAAACAGTAAGTAACGAGTCTAGTAATACAATTCCTTCTGAGATTTCAACTAAAAATCATTAAAAGAACCCTATTTTGACAGTAAGATAAGTTTTTAACCTTTGGTCTTGAGTTGACCATTCTTCACCAAGCCAGCCCTAGTATCTTATATAGATTTCTCTGGCACCAATTTACCGACCCCGGAGGGATAGCGACCTTTGTGTGCCCATGTGGCAGCTCCGAAATACAATAATGTGAGGTGAGGGTAATCTATCTAGTCAGTACGACTTGTCTTCCCAGATGTCTCTGTTGCTATTTTACCGCCACCGGAAGTATAGCGAGCTTAGTAGGGCTATGGTCAACTGTGTACCTGTGTCTTACTGTGGCACCCTCTATCAGTGGGTTAAGTTCCCATTATTTTGACAATTTCGTCAACCAATTATCTTCTACAAGTTTTTTTGCACGTAATTATTTCATTTAATACTGTAGAGTGGTATTCAAGAGAATTCAAGCATCTTTTTAAGCGAAAGCTTGCAAGACGGACGGATGTGTTACAGGCAAACGTCAAGAAATTGTATTCACAGCAAACAACGGTTTCAGCATCACCGAAGGAGCTGTATCAGTTTAACCGCGTATGTAGATGACCACCACCAAGGATGATAGTCGCGCCAGAAAGAAACGAATAGAAGACTGTTGAGGCTAGACTGTGCGTGAAGGCGGACCATCAGAGTAGCAGGTAATATAAGCTGAGATTCTGATTACGATGATGTTGTTTGCATGTGTTATTAATAGAATGCAAGCTCAATTGAATGAGGTAGTTCTAATTGTGCATGAGATTATTTCTTTAAACTAAGAATCAATAATGAGCCACGTGTACTCCTTTGCAATTGATTCATTCTATGAAGTATTAAACAACTCCTATACGTTCGGCACTCAAAATCTGATTAGCTTTTGTCATCAGAGTATTTGACTCAGTTTTCACCTTATGAACAAAAGCATACCTGTATTTGGTATCAGTTTTGAGACTTTCTACTGCATGTGCTGGGATGACGTTGTTCAACAACCAGTCTGCTTGATCACGTACAATCTGAAATCCGAATGATTTCAGTTCATCTTTAAATTGAGGTATTTGAGGTATTCAGGTCATCTTCTATCAACAATTTTTTATTATCTACTTCATATCATATTACTGAGGTAATGGTATTTTACTCTAACTTGGAATCGGAATAAATGAATATTTCGTATTAAAAGGGTTAGCGAGGTAAAAAGAAGTAGATGATTGTTGATTGGAGTCAATAGATCATAATACTCACCTGCATTCGCTGCGTATCTCGTCTAGCTTGTACGTCTCCGTAGAATGACATTCGAAAAGCGGCTTCAAACTAAAATAAACAAGAAGCTTGTAGTGCTGAATTTAATAGGTAGTGAGAGAAAAAATCTTCTTAATATTATTATACGTCCAATGACACTGCTGAGTTGGCCACACAAGTTGGAACCTCAGGCGGGAATTGAACCCGCACTTACAAATATCCGATCTGCTTGAGATTCTAAGTTTTTCGACCAATTCAACATCATTGAAAGTGTAACAATATCATTATGAAATAGAAATGTTATGGCGATTATATTTACTTGATAGTTGAGAAATCCGACAAGAATTATCGATAGCACAACGTCCAATATCATCTCCCATATGAAGAACGATGACGTAACTGACATATTCAGAAAGATGACGTCAGTCTTGTTGTCACATAATGTCTAAAATGTAAACAAATACAAATAAAGATGAGAAAAAACTTAAGATTCAAAACAGATTGTTTACTTTCTAATTCTGTTTCATGGATTGCTTTTCGTTTTCGATGAGTTATAAATCATTATATCAAGTGAGGTTGTAAGAAGTTGAACAGATTTACGCGAAAAAAATTCTAATCAATGATAAATTTTCTGGATAAGTTTTAACCAGTATCGGAACAGTCTAGGCTTCCCCGTGCTAAAGAAAATTCTACACGATATGAAGTAGAGAGAAGACTTTTGAGGAAAATACCTCAATAAATGAATCATAAATTTTTTTGATTTAGACGTCTTAAATTTACATACGTACAGGTCGACAAGAATTGAATGAAAATCGCATTATAAATCCACGAAGCTTAAGATTTTACCAAAACAGCTGATATTTATTTATATTTATTTACATTAGAAGTGGTAAATTTCAGCTCTTTTTGAATCGCTCAGGGTCGATTGTTTATGGTTTGATCGAAAAAATAAACAAAAACGGCTTTCCTTGTTGTTTTTTTTCTCCTTTAGAAACTTTGATTTGATATTGAGGAGGGTATAAAAGTTGGTCAAAGAACAAATTCGCAAAATTCCCTTGTAACCTCACTAAAGAAAATCAGTTAACATTGAGGTCATTTTTTAGATGTTCTAATTGCAAATTGTAATTCTGAGTTATTTTGAGTTATATAAAAAAAAGACTAATAAAAAACACTAAGATAAGAGGAAAATTTTAATAATGAAGTATTGATTTTAAGAAATCGATAAAGTTTTTATGTTAGAAAACAAAACGTTCTGAAATAAGAATTCATTATAATTAAGCAAACAAAAACTACTGTAATTTAACGTAGGTGATCAAGAATGATATGAGATAAAAAATTCCTATTCGTATTCACAATGAATTTTTCGTTTAAAAGAAGAAGCTTGACGGAAAGAATTGACTCATTATGAGAACACTTTAGAGAAGAGGTTAAAACGCGAGGGAAAAAAAAAAGAACAATGAGGAGGCGAACGTACTTGTGGATCGATTCGATGTATATTGATTTGACAATAGTAAACAGATACGATATGAATGAATCCGACGATGATGCATTGAATCGTTTTCGGCCATGCACCCAATTGAGAAAAATTACAATGAGCAAATAACGCGACGATCATTATGTAGGAGAACAACAATCGTAATGGCATTAATGGAATATTTGGACATTCATTCAGAATACATAACGGCATAACACATATCGCTACACCGAACGGTAATGCAATCAATACAGCACCTGAAAAAAACCTCATTTTGATGAGTTAATCATCCATTAAACTCATGGCCATCAACGACAGACCTGTAGTCTTCTTTGCGAGTACTTGTTTAATTGGTATTGTTTTTTTTTTCCTTTAAAGCTTATTAAGAGTTATAAGATCTACTCGCGACTCATAAAACTCATGAGCCAAACGAGAGGGTATAGTTTTTTTGCTAGTATTTCAAATAGTAATGTTGTTCATGATACTTATTAAGAATTACTCAAGATTTTCCTTAATCTCTATAGAGAGGAAAAGGCGGTACCATACAAATATTTTTTGCACTTTAAACTCAATTCAGAGGATCGATTAGGGTAATTTTTCCTCAAATAACAATTTTTGTCATATTGATAAAAAAAACACCGTTAACATCATTAAAAAGTGTAGTTCTACGGAAAGATTTTGTTATGTTCAAGTAAATAACCCTCTATGACAGGGAGATTTGAGTTCAAATCGCACCTGAGGTTTCAGTGTTGTGATTGACTCAACAATCTAGGGATACAATTCAATTCAACAACATTTGCCATATATAGGTGTAAGACATTTGTAGTACTCAAACCCGAATAGATTTTCTGTACTACCTATTGCACCATTGAGCTTCATATTCTGTGATCACTCAATGCTTGATTAATTTCTTTCTGTTGATATGTTATCAGTACTCACCCGTCAACATGTTCAATACGACGAGCTGATAACCGGCACTATACCCAGTTAAGCTGATAATTTCTTCGACATAATCTTTCACAGTTATTTGTTTACTTTTCTTCATCTATTACGATATGCTATAAAGCATGCAACTGATATTCCTCAATACTGAGTCAATCGAAAAATTAGGACGGATACTTAGTGACAGTACTTGAACCCGTACCTCGCATATATCATGGCTTGTGTGATAACAATTGTGCTACCTACGTCCTCTCTATTAGATACTTCAATGCTTTACGAATTTGTTAGTGGTGATATGTTATCAAGACTCGTTCATTAACGGTGAGGTGATAACGGCATCACAGCCATTTAGAGTGGGAACTGCTTGATTGTTGTTTATTTATCGGTCAAAGCAACGAACCGTTATTTTATCAATTACCAAATTATATGGATAAAATCCCTCGTGACTCGCCCAAAAACAAGATTCTACTGTTGACGGTAACTTACATAGTAAACTTGAGGTTAGAAAATAATCCTCTTAGGATTACTACTAAACATTTAAGCTTAGTTATCAAATAGTGTAATTAACTTAAACTACAACTGCTTCACTAAATAAAAGAGGATGTTTTCCCCTCATAATGAAGTTTCATAGGAGGGAAAAAGTTATTCAGAGGTAAATGATAATTACATCATTTGAATAACATTTAGGCTTACCAATAATATGCCTAGGTTTCCATAAATTCACACATGGTAGAATCGACTTTCGACTAAGAAGAGGGAATCCTGAAAGGAAATGAGGTCGTAAATGATATGGGAAAACAATAAACAAAACAAACAACAAAAACAAATAGGTTTGACGTAATGAAAAGCCATTGTCCACTAATTTAATCCGTATCGATTTTTTTTCAACTTGTTCTAAACAAATTTTTTTTTTTTTGAAACATTGAAATATCTTGTTTACGCGATTCCATGAAAGTGTAATGTTCATACGAGTTCTCCATATCGTCAATTAAATAAAGTAAATCATGTTTATTTTTAAGAAAATTAGGGAAGAAAAAAATTTTTTTCGAAAAATTCTTCATATTTTAATTTTACGTTAATGAAATATATTGTATTAATTACAAATGAAACACAATTTTTACTCTGTAATAATGCTGAGTTGTCTGTAAAACTCAGAACCTCAGGCGGGAGTCGAACCCGCTTTGACAGATGCTCGGTCTATGTGCTTACCGATTACACGGCTGAAACCGTGGTTTTTCGGTCACTCAATTATTCATTTACTCATTTCACTCATCATCATAACGGTTATTAAAGCATCATTACAAACTATTTTAGTTGGAACGAAATAAAAATACTATGACAATTTGTATTGTCTTATACAACGCAAACTATTAGGTAGGATAAAGTATGTAGTGAATTGTCCATACAAAGTATAGATATTGATTGAATGTCCAAATAAGTGTCTCGTGCACCATTTCCATTACTTTAATTTAGTTATTATGGTGTAAAATTTGAAAGTTGGAAATAAAGCATCACCTATAAGACCTATGGCAGCGATCACTATAGTGAGGGCGAAACAGAAGTAGATGATGAACGACAACGAAATAGCAAACGGTGACATGAAGACGGCTATAGATGAAACGATAAGAAGTACTGATGCGACGAGAATATCTGAAAGAGTTGTATGATAATTTGAAAATTTAAAGAGCATCACAACTTTATACGGAGGAAAATAATCAGCATTTAAGTAGTATCTCCAAAACTCCGTAACTCATCACGTAACTACGTTATGATCATCAATAAATTCTCCAAAAAACTAATACGGTAATAATTTAAGCTCGTTATCATCGAAAGCTGTGTAGGACTTCTTATAATTCTCTCCACTTTCTTAGAATATTCAAATTAACTAAGTTTTGAGGAATCTAAAACTTTTTCGACTCGTTATTCTATTCGTCTGAAGAAAATGTATGAAAAACTAAAAAGATGTACTTATTTAACTGCGGTGGTTACAAAAGAAACAAGGATAATAATAGTCTAGTAAAAAACATTTATGAATGACAAAAAGGGTAAAAATATTTATTGAGGTTGTTCACTCACTAAGGCTAAAATTATGCAGAGGTGTTTGGCAATAGAAACCAAACTAATGAAAGGGTTTTGCATTCAGTATTTTATGGTTAAAACAACAAAATTTTCAATTCAATAGAGTAATGTAGATAGCATACCTATGAACACTCCCGAGTATCTGTACTGACCAGATTGTTCGTTCTGATCTCGACGAGTGAAGTCCTGAAATATCGAAAGAATACTCAACAAATTTTGTATATATTGAGTAAGAATCGATTGAAAACCTATCACGAACTCGATGAAGCCCAACAGGTGTTTTATGATAGACATTACGTTCAGCTGAATCAGCAAAATGAGCTCGATACTCATCCTCGACAATCTGAATACTATGAGATTAATTATACACTTATACCTCAATCACAGGATCTAATGGAAGACACATATTCTGGTTGCCACCTTGCTATATACAGCGGTAATTCAGTCATTTGATCTCCTCTTCTGAGTTAAATTATAGTTATAAAGGTCTTTCTTAAATACTATGGTCAGAGCAAGAAATTATGATGTGGAAAGAATATGTATTGATCGTAGTCGTCACGTAATCAAGTATTAAATTCATATTTCATCTTTACATATTTTATATTGAAATGGAGTCGAGTCTACTGTCTAATGAATGTGCTTAGACAATGAGATAGATGAATGTGGTTTCCACCGCATAGAATTGGAACTCAGTGGCGCAGTGGTGGAAGTCCGAGGTTGATGGATTGGTACGAGAGAAATCTGGATGAGATAACTAGTCAAATTAGCTTAACTTGACGAAGAGTGATCAACCCAAGTTACTGTATGAATCAGGGTCGAACTGAACCGCACGCTAAGGCTTATCTTATCTCATCATATTGAATCTAATCACCTTTTCATTAAATTTCAACGTCCAACGATTCAAATTGTCATGATGTTCCCAAAATCCCTTTTCAAATCCTCCATCACGTTGTCCGATCACCATCGCTAGCCGTTGATCAAAATCCTTATTGTCCGTATCGAATCTGTCGTAGACAAAGATCTTGAAAATTCTCAACAATACGAATATTGATCATCACTCATTGTTTCTACACTTTCCACCTACGATACTTTAGTTAAATGAAAATAAGACAATTAACTTTGGTGCACTACCTCGTTAAAATTACCTCATCTGTACTTGATACATTCAATTTTATAAAAATTTAGAAGGTAATCAAATGTATTTACAATATATATTGTATTTATTATATATATTTACTCAAAATCATAAAAGTTATGCATTTAAGATACCCGATTATCTTCCTCAACTACTGAATCTTGCGGACAAAGAATAAATATTGATTGAATGAAAAGTTGTGTTAAAATTAACGTCTTCCAGTGTCGCTTATTGATAAACCATCTTTTGCTAGCCATTTTTGTAAAGGCTTAATACCTTGTTAATGAAGCAGCATTGTGATGATGTGAAATGGCAGTGTCTAGTCCACCAACCGAACACAAATCAGATCCGTCTTGTAATGAAAGCTGAAATCGACTATGTCACTTGTTATACATGTTTATGTTTACAATATTATGTTTACTATTATAAATCTTAGTGTAGGTGCTGCAGTCATACGCTGGCCCGAATCAGTTCGCGCCACCCACCAGGTTTACCAGGTCCGCTATCCCTCACCTCCACGTTCGGTAAACTGATACCAGAGAAATTTGGGTAAGATAACTAGTACTAATTCGGTGAAGAGTGGTCAACTCGAGTCCTTGTATAGACGAGGCTCGCGCTAAACCTCCCTAACGATATCACGTTGAACACGAATGCGTTGGAGCATTCCGCCACAAGAGATTGATCAAATATTATCTTTCTATTATTGTTTATAGTAGATCATAGAAATCAATAAGCATACTTGTAATCCAGAACTTCTTGATCCTTTTACGCTATTGCTTCCACTATTTCCACCGTTCTTCTGAATTGTTTTATCTTCATAGGATTTTGTTGTTTCTGGATTACTGCCTAAATTCTATCGTCGTTCATTTATACGTCAACAAACATTTTCAACGTCATCGATGTGTATCGAATCTTAGAATCTGCCACTTATAAAATTTATAATGAAAATAAATTTGAATGTACCATGTAATTTTTTCGCAACAAGAGCTTGTAGAGACGACGATTTCTTTTCACATTCCATTACACAAATTGAATTTGACTAAAAAAGAAAAGCTTTTTTATAACCATAGAAACTATTTTATCACTTTTTTGGATCCATGCTGTACTTTTGGTCCTCAGGTTCCTCAAATTTCATCATAGGAGTTATTAGAAAAAGTGAGCTTTCTGTTTCCTCAAATGTCATCGCAAGAGTTGCCAGAAAAAAAAATAAGCTTCGGGTTCGAAGAGAAGTTTTTCGAAACGTTTCTATACTACTTTAGTCCATGAACGAAATGTTTTACAAAATTAAAAAGAGGACTCTCTGTTATCTTCACCTCTTTTACTCACTTGAGCAAAGAGAACTGTCAGTATGCAGCATAACTTTCTAGCATTAGGTTGATAGTGCTACTACTATTTTTTAAAGATGCTCGAGATAACCTAATAGGTTTCCATAGAATTTACCTCTTTCGGTAATAATTGAGTGGATTTAGCCTTATCAACGAGTTTCATTCTGAGTGAACCACCTCCAGTCGATCGAATTGAATACGAATTATTATGATTGATTTTTAGTTTACCTGCTAACATCTGTAATGTGATATTCTATAATATTGTGAAATCAATAATTATTAATGACCGTATTTTGATTAATGAATAATCTGATTTGATTCGTATTGTAAGTAAAGTTATTAGCCTTTAAAAAACTAATATAACATTTTATCCCTCAAATTATCAAATAAGCTTAGCTGAAAAGTAGCGAATTCTTGATTACTTTAGCAACGGAGGGAGGTTGATGTGACGTAGTGGAGGCAGACAGCCGCCCATCCCTCGGTACCACTTAAACTCTTAGAGCAATTACGCAACATTAGTTTCAATTTGTGTTTACTAAATGAACTGAAATTGAGCTGAAGCCGCATATGTAACTCAGAACTCAGTTGATGACTCCTTGTCGTACATAAAAGCGATCAATAAGTGTTCTTTTTTCAAATATACTTCTTATATTTAATTACATTTATTTCTTTATGTGACCAATAGTTTACAAGAGTCAGATACCTGAAATTCAACTTAATTTTTACATTCTTCGCTTCTTTTTCCTCATTTTTCAAACTGCACAACGAAGAAGAATTATACTCCTATGAGGGAAAGATTTATTCGTCAACGTTATGAGAATACAAATATACTAATGAGTGCATACGTTAAATATCCACAACTACGTCGTACCTGCTTGAGACCGCTTTTGATTTTCGTTGTTGCTGCAGATGTTTTTGGAATGATTATCTCACGATCCGATACCGTATCCAATCCATCTTCCATCGAATCATGCAGTCTGCCTTTGATGAAATACGTCTTCATACCTTAAGTAATCAATCTTCTACAATAATATCAATTTCCAGATAATTTTTTTATTGTCTGTCGACTATGATGAGTTATAAAGACGCTTCAATGTCTTTAATGATGCTGAATTAGTCGCTAAACTTGCAACTTCAATAAGGATTCAGATTCCGTATAGGACGAGCCTCAGTTGTGTAGTCGGTATGTATAACATCTGTGGATACGGGTTCAAATCCTGCCTGAGGTTTCAATTATTGCAACTAACTCAGCATCAATATGGATACTGAATAACATTTTCCTTCGTGATTGTTTTTCTTAAATTAATTGGTCATTACAATAACAACAGTGTGTGATGAGGAAGAAAGAAACCGCTACAACACTCACTTGCTGGTTTAACTCGACGTTCTGTCCCTTCTACTTGCATTCTCAACGGTCCTGAACGTGTTGATTCTGTATAGTCATTATGAACGAGTTTCAGGAATATTCGTATGAGGTAAAAATTACTAAACGTTTATTACTCGATGCTGGTAGACAGTTAGAGGCTAATGTTTAAATCTGCGACCTTTATAAACTTTTAAAGAAGAAGTTTTAATAACTCTACTTCTGATTTATGAGGTGATTGCTAACTCTTTTCAACAAATGAACAATGTAAAACATATTTCCAGTAACTCAGCGAGGATATATTCTTAATTAAGGCTCATGGTATAAATATTCGAACCATTTGCTGAGAAATACCGTACAAAACATTGAAAGAATTCAAAGGACCTAGGACCTCGTGTTTACGGTAACAGTATTGAGGATAATTTTAGCAGGTACAACTATTCGAAACGTAACTTTTAGAGAGTATTAAAAGATAATCACTTGGATTTCTGACCTCAAATAGTTACCTCATCGGCTATAGCCTTTGTTATTGATTTTCTATAGTTTATGTAGAACAACGAAAAAAAAATCAGCTTCATCATTAATACGATCCCAAACCGGTTATTAAATAGCCTTACAAAATTTAACTAACAAAGTTATCATTAACGTCATCGTTTATTTGAGGTTTCCTTGACTACGATTTCATTTTTTTTGCATACAATTCCTCATAATTTCATACTTATTCGATGAAGAAAAAACGTTCACAGCTTAAACCACAAATTATCAAAATTCGTATAGCATAAAATTGAAAAAAAAACAAAGAACTATTAGAAATAAAGTTGAACGAGAAAAAGAAAAACTTAGAACATTTTGGTTGACTGTAATGAGGAATAAGATCTACCGTATCCAAATGACATTGATATTTAGCGAAAATCAATAAAAATTAATGAGATTGAGGTAAAAGATTACTATGAGATCAAATAGCTTCATGTTGTATATTAAAAAAATGCCATCAAACGATGAGAAATATATGGCATTTAAAAACTACGGAGAAAATCTGAGGTCAGTTTTTTTTCTACTGAGTTGAATACGTCACTCGTTCTATTATATGTTAATCAAGCTTTATATGAGAGGAAAAAGCTTTATAGTAGGTTTATAAGTGAGTTCAAGTTTGAGTTTATTTCTACGTATGACTATCGGAACTTACCGTCATAATCAGGACCTTCCTCCAGTATATAATCATCCCTCAAGTATTTAGCCGTTGCCTCAGAGACATGAACTCTGAATAACCATCAATTTTCTGGACTCATTAACATAAAAGCTAATTTCTGAGATTATATGAAAAAAAAGGACTATCGGTTATGTTTTGAAGTTCACCGCAGATTTACCTGATAGAATTCGTACTTGTTTTAGAAAAATCGACATGTTTTCAAGTAACTCTATTGATTTTTTGATTGACTGACCTTCCAGCGATACCAGTTGATTCCATTTCATTTGCTAAAGTGACGTCATTTGAGAATACGTCGAATTTGAATCGTTTCGTACCGACCATTCCACACATTACCTGAATCCGCGAAAATTTTTTTCGCACAAAATATATTGATTATTTTTTTTCTCATAAACTTTCTTTTTTGTCTGTAATGCTCATGTAATCTGATAATCTCTAAGCACTTGAAAAACAACTAGACAACAAAATGACGTCATTCAGACTAGTTGAGACTCAGGTCCGAGTCCCGTTGAAGCTTCAAGTTTTATGGTCAATGCAGCTACATTGGATTTCATCAGAAATAAAACAATACATGATCATTTTCACTTCCCTCGTTCATTATTAACCAGATGGTAATTATTTAACTCAATTTAAAAATACTCGGGTATTCAAAAAAAACATTACTGCAAATGGAAAGCAATCTTACTAACAAATGTAAAATACTTAATATTATTATTTTGTTTTTCTAAAACGAGAAGAATTTCTCTAACAACTGAGAATTTCAACAAGAAATTTTTCAAATAATCGTGTAAGTCAGGATCTTAATTCGTGAGTCTTCGCATTATCCTTCGACAGAGAGGTTTTCCTACTACCTCATTTGCAGCTTACACGGGTTATTGTCCAGCCATATTGTAGTATTATGTTAATTATTTTTAAGTTTGTAGTTAATCGAAAAGAATCGAACCTTTCCGGTATGAATTCCGACACGCATATTCACATCCTGACCACGATTGATGTCAAACTGACGAATGGCGACGATCATGTTCAAACCCATCTCTACCGTACGAATCGCATGATCGGCACAAGGCTCCGGACATCCGGCAACACAATAATAACAATCGCCTGTCATTTAAAAATCCATCAGTTTTCTTGGTTACGGTAATAATTGTTAGCATACAAAAATTATTGCTTAAATTTTCATATGAGTTCACAAATATTTCCTATAATTTGAAAAGCTAAATGTTCCTTAAACAGTTCTAGTAATGTATGCATGTTTTAAGAAATCATAAAATATCTAATATATTGTTTTTGAGGTCGATTGTACTTAAGATAAAGTACGTAGTATTGCAATTGGTGCAAACATATTTACGGCTTATACATTGTGATAATCAAAAACATCCGCAATTACTTTTGCACCGAGCTAGTATTATGTAGATACAGTATACAGATACAGTATCCCGTATAAACGTAATTATATTAAACTTGCATCATACTGTAACAATATACGTCATAATTTAGCTAAGAGTACGGTAACCAATAGTTTCAAACATATACTGTAATTCGTTAGTGAAAAATAAACCGCTCCATAGAGAGATTGTCTAATACTGTTAAAATCAATATATAAAAAGCTAACAGTTTTGGCAATGATTATCATTGGAAAATAAATATATAGATGATAAAAAAATCGATAAAGTACGATCAGAAGCTTCAACACGACGAGATTCGAGCTATTATTTTCTTCTTCTTCTTCTATGTTTCTAAGACGTTCTGAAATCTAATGAAATGCTCTGAATTTTCATGATTACTAGTTCGTTTTTGAGTGATGAGTTCAATAATATAAACACTGCATTAATGAGGTATTACCTAAGGTGCTGATCTTCTCCAAACCTCCTACACGACATAAATTATCGAATCTGTAATAATATAAAAGTCAGTTATTAGTAAACTGCATGTCACACTTCATTTACATATTTGATCTTTAAACCAACCAAAAAATAATAAGATTTTACTTAACACCATGACATTTTTGTTTGTTTATGTAAAAGATACGGTAACTATTTTCAAACTAAATATACTTCCACTTTTTATTATTACGCTCCATTCGTCACCTCATAAAGTTACATTCTTTATATCATCTATAGATATCATTAAACGTCATGACAAAGTAACGACAGATTACATCACGTGGTGCTCGTGTTACATTTACAGGTGACTAAATGAACGGTGCATTTACCGTACGACGAGGAATACCGTACACAACCGTGACCGTAACCGTAACAAACATGCACGAAATTGGCGGCAATAAACGTCAAGATGGTCTGCTTGAGTCCTTCGTAAGAGTAAAAAGATAAAAACCATCCGAGGAAAGCAGGGACGTTCAGAACAATAACGAGACATTTTTTTCCGGGAAAAACCGTCAAGCACGTTCATTTCAGTTACCGTATACGAATGGAATGAGGAAACAAAAACACCTACCGTCCAAAGAGATCATTAAGAAGATTCACTAATTCATCAGCTGATTTATTTGATGACATTTTTGTAAAACCAGCAATATCGGCAAAAAGTATAGACACGTCGGTCATCAGATTCATCGTGAACGGACGAAATTTTCTCACATCCGGTACGGTTTTCAGTAAAGTTAAAGCTGTAATAATTGCTAATCAGCGAAATTTGTAAGCAAATGGTAAATCGAAATTGAATTTAAACATCCTGTAAGAAAATATGAGGACATTAATTAAATATGCAAATTAAATATGCATTAAATATTGTACGCAAAAAATAAACCATTGAAAAGGTCAAATAATCAATCAATTGGTGATTAAGTAGTAAAATATAGATAGATTAATAAAAGCAAAAATGATTTTTCCAATCTAATTAATCGATATTGTGAATACCTCTTTCAATACGGATAACAGTATTGTTTATGGTACAGAAGAAAAACAACAACAACAAGAACAACACTAACGCTGTTCCTCTTTATTTTCAGTTTGAATGACGTTCGAAGTACGACAACTTGAGTCAAAACTTGCTGACGGGCGTCGTAATTCTGAAGCGTCTTTGAGAAGTTCGTCAGCCACCTGAATCACCTCTATCAAAAACTACCAAACAACGGCTTAAGATTGAGCAAATTTTAAGCCCTAACAGTTTTTGCTTCAACATTTATTTCAATTTGAAATGATACCGTATTCAATAGATCAGAATTTTTCTTCAAAAAAATTCACAACTCTAAAAACGATAAGAGCTAGAAAAATTTTTATTATGAAGAATTATTATTTGTTTATCCATGACAATGGATTAAAAATTCTCATCAAATCCCTTAAAAAATCAACAGGATGTGTAATCTAAAAGCGAACATCATTTGGAGTTAAGGCTGAGGCAAATCATTCAGCAACTGTTTGAAATTTTTGCCTCATTCTCGGAACGATCAATCGTCAACGTCGGCTTTATCTCTTTTTCTTCGTGCTCTAATAAATTTCTCAAATGATTGCAAATTTTAATTATCGAGGTTTATGGTTGGAGTACATCATAGACGAGTCTAAGCTATTCAGAATGTAGAAATAGAACGAGTTCTTTTTCTTTTTTGTTTCATCTTCTCCTTTAGAAAGCGCACTATACGAACAAGTAGTAAATATCAACCCTGTTTACAATCTTGTTAATTTTCATAACGATCAAGTAAACAAGCTTGAGTATTTGTACATTTGACTCAAAACAATACTCCGAAATTGATTTCTTCATCTACAACCAATTAACGTGTTGGAAACGTTTACTTTAGTACCAGCAGCAGAGTTACGGTAGTAGAACCGTCTAGGTCAAAGCAATAGGAAATTCAATCTAATTGGTCAAAAAGTCCTCATTCCTCAAAATAAACCGATTTAACTCATTCAAATTGTGAAAGTTCATAGCTTCATGTAACGACTTAACGAGTGGTGATATAAAATACTTTAGCGATTCTCATCTAAGTGAATATTCGAACCTTTTTAGGCATAACAGACTGAATCATGTGATCTTTGAACTGGGTCTCCAATTCCAAGTCTTTCCTTGCAAGAAGTGATTGGCCGACTTTGAGAAACGTTTTTCGTTGTCGAACCTGGAATAAACACAACATTTTTACGCTAATGATAAAAGTTTCTGGTTTTATATTACAGTATTATACAAAATATAAGTCATTCATTCCTTCGGAATCGGTAAAGTGGTACGAGATAGGACAAAGATTGGGTAGGACAACTAGCACTGTCTTAGTGAAGAGTGATCAACTCGAGTCACTGTATAGACTGCGGTCGCCTTTAACGACCTTCTCGATATCACATTAAACTCAAACGCGTAAACGCATCGCTCCATAAACGATTGATCAATGCCAAAGCTTATTCTATCTTATCTTATCGAATCCTATTATAGAAAATACGAACGCATATAGTCCTATTAAAACATCTCCACAGTAAAATATATCTACATAAATTATCAATTTGTATAATTCCGTTGTATGTGTTAGTTTTGTCTTAAAGAAAAAAGTCATAGTTTCACTCTTTTACCTCAAAAAATACAAAATGATAGCGTGAAAGTATTCGAAAGTTTTGTGGAAATGAGTCTTTTCGGACTAATTATAGTGGTTCTAGTTATAGTTCAGCTTTTATGACCTTCTAGGCTTTTATCTTCTGGGCTAGGCCTAAATATTCAATTTAGTTCGCATTATTGAGCCGTGTAATATAATTGTTGCTGCACATTTTCCTGCTTGATAACGTTGACGAAGAACAAGTCACTAGTAATTGTTTACATCACGTCTATAGAAGAAGCATCTTTAATGAAATATGTCAAAATGAATTAGCTAGTGATCACAGACATACACTACTATGAATTTGTTCAGTTTCTTTGACGATCAATCAACGTAAACCACGTGTCCCTTATAATGACGTTTAAGTTAATAGAAAAATTTGACTATCGTCGAGACTTAGACTCAATTCATAGATTTAACTAGATATATAAGCTCACGTTGGTCATTATATAACCTTATTTACATTCTAAAATGTTTTCCTGCTCTACAATAGTAAATGAATATTCAGGAAAAAAATATGAATTAGATAGCTTCTCCCTCATTAGATGCCACTGAGGTTCACAACTATAAATCCATAATGAAGACCGAGTAGCACATTCTGTCACCGGGGGCCAGGCAAGCTACTTAAGATTTTAGTTCTACGTTAAACCATAACACTGCTACATACATTTGAGGTAGTTGTAACTCAAATTTGATGTAGAACCATTCTACATATTCAATGACTATCTGAATATTACTGTACAGCTTCAACGTGTCAAATATATGAATGAAAATTTGTTTAGGGTCATTAAATTTACTGCGTATTTAATGAGGAAAGAAACTACCGTATTTGGGCAGCTTCTCATCAGGACGAAATTTATTTGGATTTTAATATAATGTAAATAATTAAATGTATATGAATGTTTTAACAAGCGATAGAAGAAATTTGGAAGGAGACGGAATAATATTTTTGTCTTCTAATCTCCTCACTGGCTACCATCAGAATTCTTTATGCAAAAGAGGGAAAAAGGAAAGCTATTCATAATATCTATGAGAAATATTCTGAGCAGCTCTCACAAGTTATGATTGGGAGTCTTAAGTGTATATCGTTTTAATGTAGCCGCACGATAATGAGGACATTTAAGGAACAAATAACATTTGAGGATAGTTATAGAAATTAATTTAAGCTACATGTATCGGAATAATAATACATTACAGTTGTTCTTTTCCTCATGTTATAAGTAGGAGGCTGTGTCTGCATTCATTGTGATCGCCATCAAATGAGTATTATCACTATCGTTCATTCCTCAACATCGCCTCGTAGACGAATTTCTGGACTGCCAATGAGTGTGTAATTACGCACTATGCCTTGAGAATTGAATGATGTAAATTACATTCCACCTACACATTATCGATCCTCCTACCTCAATAGATAACTATTTAATCATAGCCGAAGGCAACACTTATCCAAAGATAAAAACATTTTTTCCTCCTAAGTTATCCATATCAGACTATATAATCAGTGCCATATTGATTTATGTAATCACATTACGTATTTCGCCTCCTCAAACAAGTCACTCATCACTTTTGCGGAAAATTGATCAATAACTCAAATAGAAACATAAAAATACACTAAGCAAAAAAACATTTGTATTCAACTGTAAAAGCAACTATTTCGTGAACAACTAAAAAATAGGGGATATTTATAATGCAGTGACAAAGCGCGCTCTAATCACACTGGATGACCGATTTCGCATAGAGTGGTGAAACGTTGAATAAGTAATAATGTGAAATTTAAATATTCAGCGATTTGTCTGTTACAGCCTTATTGTATTGGATTTATTTACCTCGTACGATCGTCATAATGAGTTCTGCGGAGGTCAAATGTATTTTTTATGAGTAATTATTTAACTCAGAGGCGCTCGTGAGCCACACTCTTGCGCAACGTTCATTATTGAAAGTAGAGCTATAATTTCTTCTTCTAACAAGTTCCTATTCATTCTAAACTACAATATGTTAAGTTTTTGGAATAGAAAAAAACACATTCAGTTATAATTTAATATCCATTATATTTTAATTGCTTTGTAAATGAATTCTCATTAATTTTTATTGATGTTTTTTTTTTTCTGAGAAAGAATTACTTTAAGTGTCTGAAGAATTATCTATTGATAGAAAAATTTTTATATAGATATTCAACTAAGAATGAAATCAATTCGACGATAAACTTCATAAGCATCTTACCATCAAAAATGTACGAAAAAAATAAATAGGTCCCTTAACTGAAATCAAAAGAAATACTTGTCATGGCTATTTTTATTTATTTACTATTAACTATGATTGGTTATAATGGTTTTGTTCTAGTATCCTTAATTATGCTGAGTCAATCGCAATACTTGGAACCTCACGTGGGACGGTTCGCGGTTAGGAGGTCATCTGAGGTTCCATGTTTAACGATTCACATAATTATAACATAATTATTAAAAGACATTTATGTTTTTACGCTACTATCCGAAGTCATCAACGGAATGATTTTCGCCCTAAATGACAACATTTTCTCTTAAGAAGATGTTGAGCAACGGAACATAAAATTTACTAAAGGTATTAATAAGCGAATGAGTTAGTGAAATGAGGCCAAAGTTAAGAAAAGAAAAACGGTTTTTAAGAAAAATTAGAGTTTTCCTGAGAAATCTATTTGACGTCAACTTTAGGAGGGAAAGAAGAGGTCTAAGAAGGAAAGAGGATAGTCGAAAAAAAATCCCTGTCCTTACAGTTTCTTCATTTTTTGAAAATTTTCTCAACATCGTTAGAGGTTAGAATCGAGGATTAAGTCTATTGCTTTTTCAGCTGAAAAATTGTGACTCAAAGCTTCATCCTTTTAGCACGTGATTGGAGATTTTTTTTTCTCAAAGACATATTTCTCCTCAATATTCTCGATGTGATAAAGTTATGAAGAATTAAGTCTGTTTTGCATGAACTAACCTTAATAAATAAGAGTGAAAAGCTTTCAGCATAATTAGAAAGTAGAGTGATATTGGTTATGCAAGAATGTTTCATGGTTTACGGTAATTTCATGTATACTGTAGTTAGCAAAGTGAGGCAAATTATTTTACTTGCCAAATATATATTTATTCTTTCTTTTAATATAAATAAAGAGGAGGGGAATTTTAATATAAATAAATACGTTCAAGCCGATTTTTCTTTGTAAATTTTATTGAGGGAGGAAAAAATCAATACAATAAAAATGCTTTAAATTTTAAACATTTAATTTTCATACATTGAGGTTTTAGTTTTCAGCCAACTTATTTCCAAAAATTTTTTGCCGACATAAAATGACGGCGAATTTGAGGAGGTAAAAAACTACTGAAGCCTAGTGATAATGCAAAAACATTAGAGTGATTATGTTAATGCGAAAAAGTAAAGCGCAGCAAAAACGGACTGCAGGAAAGATTACGGTAATTTTGAAAGAGTGAAATTGCAGGAGGCAGAAAAAAGAAAAGCATTATTTCGCAATAAATCAAAAACATTCTCTTACAAATCTCAAATATAATAACGTAATTGTATAAGATTAAATGATGTATAAATTCAATACCAAGAAAAAAATAACTGTCAACAATTTTTTGGACTGTAAACAATCCGAAACATAAGACATCTATAAGTCAGTAAATAATAACAAATATAAATATTATCTTATAGCCATTTTTATTATTTTTATTGACTATGATAGGTTATAATGGTGCTCATACATTCCTAATGATGTTGAGTTAATCGCAAAACTTGAAACCTCAGGAGGCATTGTTTCTCAGTCGCGACTGCTCCACGTTTTACGTTTGACTCAGTATCATTAGGAATATAAATAGTGTATTAATGCTTATGAGTTTATTAACTTTATTCATACTCAATTTTCAATCAATCATCCCAACACTCAAATTAAACTCGTGCTCGACTCGTTTTTATAAGAGGAGAAGAGAAACGCTACTGATAAACTGATATGATTTTTGCTTCATCAAAAATATATCGAACACCATAGCAATTAATCTGAGCGTAGATTACCAACAACGAATGGCATTAAAAAGAAAAAGAAATTCACAAAACTAAAACCGCTAGTTATCTTTCATTTGGAAAAATTTCTGAGGGAAAAAAATCACTTGATGTAATCTGTTAGTTTGTCGAACGTTTGCTGAATATCATATGACAAGTGACGAATGATTGAGGCAAATCCGAGTCTCTATCGATGAAATTGAACGACGATAACGAACGGAAGACGTATAAATTTATGAACGAGTTCCACTAAGACTCTTTAAGCCTCAAATCTATTTTGTTTCATAAATGCCATAAATCACTATGTTCTTATCAATAGTTAAGACGTCTGAACAGTTTCGTTAACAGCTGACTTTTCTTCTTTGTGAATGGTAAGATAGATAGAGAAAAAAGCACAGTTTTGAGGAGATCTTAAAATAGCATTGTTATCAGTTCACAATCTTCTTGAGGGCATTCGTCAATTTTTGAGGATCGATATGTAAATGCATAATATCTTTGCGCTACATTTCATCTATAAACAGCAAGAAATTTTTGAACAAGCTCGTTCTTACTGTAGGAATAAGTACTTTGTACTTAACTACACATTTTTTCTGTACACTACCGTATGAAATTTTCTGAGTGAAACTTTTCTACAGTATACAACAAAGCTAATTATTGAAAAGAACTGGTCACAACAACAAACAAAGCATCAGCTTACTTAATGAAGATTTATAAGCTTAGAGAGAATCGTTTAAAGCTCAGAGAATCATTAATTACATCTAAAAACAGAATATAAATTCATAATTTGTCCATAATTAGGTTTTTTTTTCCTATGGGAGACAGTAGAGAGGCATCTGAGGATATGAGGTTCAACTTCAGAATATGCGAAAACAAGTAATTAGGTTCAAACAGCTCACGAAAATTAGTAAAGAATTAGAACTAAGAAAAAAATTTTTTTCCAAGAAAAATCTTCTCCGATTCATTTATCACATACCTGAGTGAGAATAAAAAGGTGTATACCGAGTAGATGAACACCAACATGTAACACCAGATGAACATGTGAAACATCGCCGTAGGCAATTCGATTTCTGGACAACGTCTCGAACAAGCATGAATATATAAGACCGATCAATATACATAAATATAGTGGCAATGGAATTACGGTGTAGATCAGTAATACCACCTAAATGATATCATTCCTAGATTGAGTTGATGATCAAACCAGTACAATTTTTTATCCTCCTTACTTTTCTATAAAGTATAAAAATTGGACGTTTTTGGATTGCACAGGATTCGGTTGTCATAGTTGAGGTGCATTTGAGGCTCTACTTACAAATTTGTCTATAGGTATATCAAATGGAGAAATTGTAATGATAACGATGGAGGGAAATGAGTATTTTCCTCATTCATTAACTCCATAATCATTTCATTTTTCGTATTTCATTTTCTACTTGCAGTATAGCTGAAAGCACAATTGATGCTGCTCATCGATTTTCCTGAAACCAACTCCACCGAAACTTTAACGACGACGAAATTTCGCTCTCTTATTTGTTGCCAAAAAAAAAAATCGTTATTAAACCTCAAAACTGCATGAGGGAAAGCATGAGGGAAAGCATTTAATTGTTCTATATAGAATTTGATGATCCACAGCAAAGATCATTTTTGAAGAAAAAAATGAAACAAACAAACGAAAAAAAGCTTTCCTCATTACTGTAATGTTATTTACCGTACTCAAAAACAAACCTCGAAAAAAAAACCTCTTATAGGAAATATGCTTAACATTAATTGTTTCTATTTAGAAAATGAAATGTTAGTAGAAAATTAAAAGAAAAGAAAATTTAATTAATTTGAGGACATTTTAGAGCGGTGTTTTTTTTTTCTTTCAAAATTAAATTTTACAAAAATTCTATGCTTACAATTAATCGCATAAATTATTTACTCAAAAATTATACTAAATAAGACATTTAAATGATTGTCTGAAAGAAAAAAATATATCCATTCTGAAAATTTAATATCTCTTAAACGGAAAAGCAATGATATGTTGAGTTATGAGGGAAAAAAACTCTCAATAATGAAACCTCAATATCAACTCTCAATATCAAATTGAGGATAAATCAAATTAAATGAGTCCATAAGCGTTTTTTCCTTCGTGTATTCTTTGTAATACGACATCAATCATTTAGTAATAACAATGACATTAACAAATTTGATGAGGTAGATTTTTGAGTGAAATATGAAATATTCACTCAATAGTTCTTCTATGCATACAAATTATTTTCACTAGTTGTTCCTCAAACTGACAGACCTCATTTTTGATGTTATTAGTTAAATTACTTACTTGAAAACTTGTCGCAAGACTGGCCACTGGTGTCATAAACGATGATTTCGAATCCGATGAGAATATTAGTAAGGTAACGAGGCAAATGAGGAAAGTGCATAGAAATGATGTTGGCATGTAGAATCGTTGATATTGAGATGAACATAAGGTGAATGAGAACATTGCCAAACAAACCATAATTAGAGCGGCAGCGGTAAGCTGAAAAACAATAAACATAAACAATAGTTGATCTACTTATTGAATTACGGCAATGTTGTTTTGTTTATAAATTTCTTACTAAGTGTAACAATTACTTTAAAAAAAACATCGTTTCAATTCATCGTGTAGAAATCCTCGCATTAAAAGAACATAACAGAAAATACTTATCGATCACTTGTCTTAAAAAATCAATACTCATATTTTGTATTGAACAATAAAAACTTATTTTAAGCATCTATAAAATTCTTTTCGTTGTTTATTCATCTGATTACCTTTGATGAAACAATTACATCCCATCTTACATGTTGTTATTCTTATGCCCTTAGGATGTATATTTTCTTATATTGTTTACTATTAATAGATGTTTGCGTACTTGTGGTTGTTTACCTTCAAAAACGTCTAAAAATAACTCTATTTTCCAAATAATCTCAATATGAATATTACTAATAACTATTTATTTGTTTGTTTACAGTTGTTTACTAATTTTATTAGGAATATTCAGAACAGATTACGTATATACCGTATCGTAGCTTATTCTAATAACTCTTTCTCATCATCATTATGGAAAAAAACATTTGATGAACAGGAGAGGAAAAAAAACAAAGTGATTAAATGAATTAAAAAAAAGGTTGAGGTCTATTTAAAAAATCACCTCACGAAGTAGTCAACAAATCTACGAAAAATAAAAAAGAATTAAAATTTGATTCAAATTATGTTAAGTTTCATTGAGTCTCTCTCTCTCTCTCTTTATATACTAATTAAATCAATAAATTATTAAATGTTTGTATTGAAATGGGGAAAAAAAAAGAGAATGTTTCAGTGAACGTTGAGGAAAAACGTCATTAATAAGTATACATAAAAGCGTTCACCTCCGAGTTTCAAGCCATTCGAATGCATTTACGTTTCATATATTAATTTTTGTTGATCTTTGATCTTTTTATGAAAAGCCTTTTACACTTCAGAAATTTAATCACTCGTACCCAGTGTTGAAAGCTAGCCTTGTCGAAAATTGCCAAATAAATCGTCCATGCCACACAGACGAACGAGATGTAAACTAAGCCCGAACGGAACCGATCTCTAAACGAAGGAGGAAAAAATTCTTGATTCTGAGGAGGTTTGAGAACATAAGAGGAATATTTGAGGAACGATCATCTAAAACATCCCAAGAAACAGTTCTATTTTCTTTTTAAAACAATTTCAATATTGCCTTAACAGAATTCACTAGAACAAGGTAAAAGGAAAATTTTTCATTGTATTAATACATTAAATTATTAATAATGACAGTGCATTCAATTAATATAAATAAACATATAATGAATAAAAATATTAGATAAATAACCTGAGTTGTGGAAATGAGCACTTCCAATACTGTGCTTCTAATGATGGTGAACGAAATTGTGGATTCCACCATCGGGTCGAGGCTCGTTCAAATAACGGTACTCGCCGAGGTGAGGATGAATGTGCCCTTAACGAGGGCCCACCAGAACCGCCTAGGGCCGGCGTCCGCTCGCCCGGGTCCTCCTCCATCCAACTGCCCCGGCTGGCAATCTCCGTTCACCCTCCTCCATCTGTACATACGTCCAATCCTCCCATCGGCACATTCTCACTACTTAACTCTCGCTTTCAGCCTCTCTAGTCTAGTCGTACTCTTCCATTAAATGGCATCCGTATCTGCTACCTCTACACCGATACACACCATCGTAACTTCTCAACAACTTCCATAGTTCAGATTTTTGTGGATCTATTTTAATGATCGTTTCTTTTGAATTACAGATAGCGATCGCATGACAGGCTTGAGAATATCGTCTTCATATATGGATTCCTAAGCAAAGTAATTTGATAATCCTCAATAATTGATAGTGAGGAGATATGAGGCTTAACACAACCTCTTCCATACATATATGTATATATGAGTTTTATTTTTTCCTTTTTCATCCGTATACCAACCAACACTAACGTTCACCATACTTGCTGTTTTTCTTTTTCACGCCCATGTTTATTCTGCTACTCTGTCGTCTCTGTCTGAAGTTGTTTTTCGCCTTCTACTTTCATTGTCTCAACTCTCCTCCAATTCCGTTCAATATGTTGAGTTTATCGGTGATTGATGTCATGCCCTCAGTTTCTTAAGCATCTCTACACTGATATCATTGATCACCATTAAACTCTAAGATCAATTCGATACAATCTTAAGCATTTATTAATAACATCTAACATCATCGATACGAATGCCAGCTATTGAACATATCACATCATCCAACTCTTCGATCAAATTGTTGTTCTGTTCAAAAAAGTAAACAAGATGCATGCAGTAAGACTATTTCAACAGAAAAAGAGGTAGAAAGCATTGTTCTGGACATGCAAAACTGTGCAAAGAACACTTTAAACAAGCTGGCTGCAATTTTTCCATCTTATATAGTTATCCTCAGATTTTCGTACTCAAATTTGAAGCTGAGTTACAAAATCTGGACAGCATTGCACTAACGTGTTTAATGAGAAAAAAAAAACGAAAGATACATATTATAATTTTCTTTTTCTACATAAAACACCGAGGACAAAAATTCGCCACATGTCGCAACCGCTTAAAGGTCAAAACAGTTGTTTTTCCGATAATAAAAAGATCACCTCACTTAACCTCTTAACAATAACCCTGCGAAGAAATCATTTATAATAGTTGTGTCCTTATGTTATTGTTCCCTTAAAGTTTTTTTGAATTTTTTCCTTTTGTGTCTGTGTTCTTCAGAATTCTTACTTTTCACTTCTTTGGTTTGACTTTGCATTCTGACGATTCCGAAAACGTTCACCAACAACTACGGTAGTAGTACCAGTAGATGCTTTGAAGCGGAAGAAGCGTTGAATTATCTGATTTCATCCCGTTGTTGAGGGTAAACTGCTTAGATGTGGTTATAGACGTGGCATCTATGAAAGCTTTTGGTGTTATTTCCTTTCTATGATGGAACCTGAACGCACTGATTAATTCACCTGGGCCAATCAAGTTACTTTTCCTATTGGTGACGTAAGTTCTACAATTTTGAACATCTACAGACTCTACTCACCCTTGACACTAGCTTTTTGGAATCTTTCCTTTGAAATCAAGTTTGTCAATTTGTGGATAACTGCCGCGCGTGCTAGAAGAGGCCAACGTAGATCATTCTTAGAGGTCGTTCATAAATTTCGGTACATGGACTTAATGAGGTCAAAGAAAAGAAGAAAAAAATAGCAATTTTTATTAAGACTTACTGCTAAGGTGGTAAATTTAGTATTACAATTCAAAATTTATAGTGATCAACGGCTTTTTACGTCTACGGAAATTGTTTTAATAGAGTTGTAACTATTTGGGAAAATGAGAAAAAGCTCTTAGTTTTCACAAACCAATAGTGCTCAGCATCACTACAGAATATTGCGAAGCATTTGGTGAAATATACATA
>KN716163.1:98921-109636 GCA_000816705.1 Dictyocaulus viviparus | reverse complement strand
TCCGCTATGCTTCTTGTCTTCTTTCAACTAATGAATAATAAAAATACCATTTGAATAATTCTCTACTGCTTGACGCCATTATGAACCGTTCTACTTTCTTGTTTTATTTCGCGCATTACCCACCACAGTTTGAATTAGCTGCACTTTTAGTAGTGTCGGTTCGCGTAGGACTGTCATTGTAGAACGCCAGTAGAGTGATCGAAATTGTTCAAACCATCTAAAATATGGATAAAGCAGATACGGTAACGCAACAGTATCTACTGAAAAATTACAAAGCTTCGATTTTTGTCAAATATAATTTGAGGAATGAAAGCAAATTATTGGCGACATTACTAAGGTTACTATACTTTGTCATTCTAACGATTTACCATTCCATTGTGACACAGGTTTTCATAGCTGTCACGTTGTTATGCCACAGCAACACCTCAAACCACCGAGCAGGGTTTTAAAGCTGAAGATCACTTTCACATTGAAGAGGTAGAGGGAGCCGTTGTGATACTGAGGCCACGGAACAAATGATCACTTATGGGTCGCTTTTGGCAATTGCCTCCTATTACTTATCAACAAGGAAGCACCGAAAGGGTTTTCCTACAGTCTTCTGTCGATGACGATGATGACAAAAAATGGTTCTTAATTGTTTCCAAAACACTGTTTCGGAGTTTTTCTTCTCATAAATAATAAAAAAAACTACTGAGGTAATGAGTGACTGAGGTTACTAGTATTATCAATGATTCAGTATATAGGATGATAAGGATATTAATACGTATAAAACATATAAGGTTCATCATCTTTGAATCAAACAATGATACCCTGCCATATATTTACGATTTTTAGTGCCTTTCGTATCCACTGTGGCTTTCGGAAGAAGCGATGAATCCTTGATTGAACGGGATTCACTGCTTCCCAACTTGGCATCTGAACGGACGTTTTGGCCAATCGAGCTGTTGTCGAAAGCGTTGCAGATTTCCTTAAAGGCGTTTTGTGACCGCGCACATTAGCAGATTCCTCAGAAATCGCACAAGAATTCATCTCCTCATCAGAAAGAAGAAAAAAAAGTCCGAAAAAAAATTGAAATCGATTACGATAGCAGTTTTCTTCCATTTTCTTCCTTCATGCTGATCACTTATTGCTGAAATGTAGTGATCAGCCGGATTGAAGTTTCGTGGAAGCGGATCACCTAATTCCGACCAGAAATCACATGCTTCTGCCTGATTACCACAAAATGCAACACGACCATCAGTTAGAAGATATATTCTGAACACATTGAGGAATATTCTGAACACATTGAGGATAATTAGGACTCGAGTGACATGAAAAATTAAAGAAAATTATCATCAAATTTTCACTTCAGAGGATTTTTTTTGAGGTCATACCTATCGAATAACTCAAAAACTTGACTCGAAGGTTGATGTATTGTAACCATGATGGTCATTGATTTTGTAACTGCAAGATTCTTCAACACCTTCAAAATAACGAAATCAACTGGGCGGAAAATCTCTGCATTTTAAAGCGAACACATTAATAAAAAGTAAAAATTAAGTGTAACTTAAAAATAGTGAGCCTTACATAGTCTTTTTATCGTTAAGGTTTCTATAAAAATGTTAAAGATGTGTGATACTTTAATGGAATAATAAAATGAGATTACGGTATCTCTGATACATTATAAAGGACGAAGAGCTTAAGGTTTTAAAGCTATGGAATAACGAACTGGAATACAACGTTTGAATGATTGACGTAGGAGATCAGAAGAGCTTAAAGCTATGGATTAGATGTTGTTATTTATGAACAAACATACATTTACGATCTGTAACGCAAGAAATGAATCCAATCCTGATGTTGGCTCATCACAAAACAAAATCGGAGGATTTGTAAGAATCTAAATTACATAATCAAAACAAAAATATAATTAAAAACATGTAAATATTGTAAACTAAATATTTGTAACAAATATTCTACCTCTGTAGCGAATGCGACTCGTTTCTTCTCTCCTCCAGAAATACCTTTTATCGATCTCGTTCCAATAATACTATCAGCACATTCTTCTAAGCCTAACTAAAATCATTTGAAATTACAGTACTATAGAAAAATTCTTAATGAATTAAATATTAATAATAATCTAAATGGATGAGATAAGATAACAAGAGGTAGGCTTTAGTGTTAATTGAACCCTTGCTGGTGGATGCATCTACGCATTTGCGTTCAACTTGATATCGTTGGGGTGGTTGAATGCAAGCATGGTCTATATAGTGACTTGAGCTGACCACTCTTCACCATGTCAGGGCTAGTTATCTTACCCAGATTTTTCTGGTACCAATTCATTGACTCCAGAAGGCTTATTAGACCTGTGGGCGGCCGCGAACTGCTTCGGCCTGCGTGTCACTGTGGCTCCACCATCATTGCGCCACTGCACCCTTATTAAAAAACCAATTGGAAAAAATACTTGTTAATAGTAGCACGTATTCAGTAAGGTCACTACTATCAATTATTAATCAATAAGACTAGTTACAGCTCAAATCCTTAACAATAGTTTCGTTCTAAGTGAAGCACTAAGTGGTAATAGAATGAAATTTTCGGTAGTGAAATCAGTTAGCACAACAGACAGGACGTCAGTAGATAAGGGTTCGAGACTCTTCTGAGGTTCGAAGTTTTGCGATAAACTCAGCATCATTGGGTTTATGAAAACAAAACCATTATAAACTATTATAGTTGATAGAAAATGAATAAGATTGGTTAACAACAGCTTTTAAACTCAAAATATTAACGGTGGAAGAAGAACTCCATTATGAAAGCTTCATCAAAAAGTTGTTCAAACTTGCCGCCATAAAAACTCTTTACGTATTCACATCGTGGATAAGTTGTTGAACTTTGAACGATTGCTGTTTAGTTCGATATCCACCACCCATTCTAAGAATCGCCTAAATGTAAATTTTCCTTGATAAAATTTATGCAGTTGAGCTTTTTCCTATGATGAGGTTTGTTTTGATGTTTATTTATTCAAAAAGAGAGTTTTTAAGGTGATTTGTTGTTGTTGTTGTTACAAAATTTTCACTATTCAAGTATGGCACAAATCATACAGGACAGTAATGTCGTATGTGTCTGAAGTGCACGTTAAATATAGTAATTGAACGATTATTCATGAGAAATACGTGAAGGAATATAATACTATCTATTAGAACAAGAGGTAGTCTTCAACCTCAAAATTTGCATGTACTCAGATGAAAAGCAAACTGAAAGGCTTTTTCGAATCACAAACGAACTAATAAACATAGTGAATAATGAAAAATATAGTTACCACTTGCATAAATAACAATACGAGTAGTAAACAATAAACAAATAAACAACCTACGTTAAACATAAGATGTTCTTTAACTGTAAGTGATCCAATAAAACAATGATCTTGTTGAATGTAAGCGCATGCAGATCGCATAAATTCTTTTGTGGCCAGTTGTTGATTCACCTTAATTTTATACAATTCGATTTTCCTCTGTAAGTGTACTTCTTGTGTTACTCAAAATTTTACAATATTATGATGAGGTAAAAAATTTCGTATTATTGTAATGAGGTAAACGAGAAGAGGACTCATAACCTTGACATTCAGTATTAGCTTGGACGGCAAAACAAAAAAAAAAACAAGAGCCTTCAAAATTTTAGTATATAGGAAAAGTCTAGAGGTAGTCAAAAGGTAACTCACTTTAAAATTGTTTTATATAAATTCAAACTTAAACTTGTTATGGATTTCGAGGTACAGTTTATTTAACTGTAGAGGAATATTCGATATCATTCAGAATTTATAAGTGATACAATATTTTTTCTGTGCTTTCAAAACAAACATAATCATTTTCTATAATTAGAGTAAGCTTTTACTGTGGTCAAGACTTGTTGATCTACGGATTAATGAAAATTATACGTAACACTGCGTATCTTATAAGCTTAGATTAGTCAAATTCTAGAGGATACGGTATGTCTTTGTTGGAGTTCAAACAGCAGGTCATTATTTTATCGTGAATTCATTAGACTTCAAATTCTTAAACAAGCAGCTGCGGAAGTGTCGCCTACAATCCTTGGTGTAATCTCCGTCATTCATTCATCGAGCTCTCGTTAAGTTCTCAAGGTTTCTTCTTCGACTTCTTCATCAATCAATTTCTCATAATTGTTCTTCGGAATTTTTAATAAGATTTTAACTCAGGTAGACTTGTATTTAGAATGATCGGATCAGCTGTAGTTCAGCTTAATTTCAGTTCACCTGTGATAGTAGAACGATAACAAGATTCGGCTAAAATGAATCTTAACTCACAAGGTTTATCACTCAAACCATTTAAACCTTGACATCATGCCGGAATTTAATAGTACTCATCGTTCGTCTATTCAACGCTGGTTCGCTTTCGTCTCCATACCCACCCAGACGCTCATCCTATTAAAGTCGACAAATTAGTGTCAGAGAAAGCTGAGAGTGATAAGCAGCATTCAATTGATGAGAAATGTCCACAATTGAACCCAATGCTCTTTACGATACCACGTTAGACACCAATGCATGAGTTCAACCTAGATGGATTGGTTAAAGCTATGCACCTCAAATCATTTAGTCATGTTTTATTACAACATGCTAGTCTCCATAACTTCTGATTTGAGATTCGTTGATCCTTTCTCGGGTTTCTTTATGGTGGAGTCATCGATACTGAAGATGTCTGTGATTCCTCATATTTGCAAGAGATTCATCTTTAAAACAAATTCAAGAAAGTAAGAAGAACGAATGACGTATGTGTTGGGAGGTAAAGGTACTAAATTAGGGTTGGTTAAGGTATGAAAAATGTATGGAGTCATTTTTTGTAAATCTAAAATTATAAGCGGTTTGAATCATTTGATGGCCTTAGTTGTCTAAATAACCTTAAAATTATGTCTTTTCTTGAACTGAATTGCCTCACATTACTATAAGAAGAGTGATTTGTTTTGAACGCTTTGATTTATTCATTCGCCCTCATCGCATTTAGTTTTTAGCTACTTTTCGGCCATTTGTTATCAATGAGGAATAGATGGAGACAATAACTGTTCCGAGTTTCAAATGGCGAGGATATATTAGAAATTTCCAACCTCTTTCAGCGTTCTAGTTTTGTCTAACTTGTTTTTTATTCGAGAAAAGCTGTAGAAGTTGAAAGAGGTTCTGGAATCTGCGATGCTTCATGTGCTTACCTTGATAGTGCCATGAATCTTAAGATTATCCAGATTACGATGAGCTAACACATTAAGCAAACAGGTCTTTCCTGCTCCACTTGATCCCATTATAGCCACCAATTGTCCTGGTCCAGCAGTCCCATACACTGAATTCACTCATGATAGTAACCTCTAGAAAGCTGCAGAGTTTTCAATCATACTTGATAGTGAAATTTTGAAGTGAGTGATCAAGTGAATGAGTTGATATTGAATAAGATGCATATACAAATTTGTATGACTTTTACTACTAAATGAAATTCATTCTGAAAATTCGACATTGTTCAAGGTGAATACGACAGGACGGGTTTTCGAATCAGAACTCACCATCACTCAATATAGAAATTGGCATTCTTCTTCCACCGTTCTTCCGCCATCTGAAGCACATTCGACGCAATCGACTATCACGTTCTATCTGAATAGACAGCTAGAAAGCATAGGATAAATCGCTTAACGAAAGCTTCATCACGACAATCTGAAATCCCAGTATTTTCAAGCTTTTTCGAGCTTCGTAATCTCAGGTATACTAAAGGTGAAATCCAACCGGATCGTTTGTTGACTCTCAAGAATAATCTAATGAATTAAATAGCCGTAGTGTTGGTTTAGTTGAGTCATCACGTCAGTGACTACTTTCTAAATGAGTCTTAGACGAGTTCATTCAATATGTATTTTAAAGCCTATTATTAATAGAAATTCTTCAATACTTACGTGAGCACTAATTCCATACCACGACAAGAACATTGTAGAAAAGCCTGAGGCAGAATTCGATTGTGACTTAAAAAAAAATTACTGTAGGTATCATGCGAATCAATTTTCTTCAAATATTCTTGATATTTTTAGTATGGTAGATCACTTATTTCTATTAGGATTTAATAAATCTTATTTACCTGAGCATTCTAACATTGATTCTTAAAGAAAAAGAAACAATCACATCACATGTTTAATTGCTTAAAGTTTACTTGCATTGAACGTTTCGTTTTGTTGAACTCTTTGGAGCTGGGATAATCTAAGGTGATCATCTACTGTAGACAATGAGAATTCAAACGAGTTTGTAGCTCTCCTTCATCGTCGTCTCAAAGAAAGCAGTAGAGTACCATATTAATAAATTTCTTCACTCACCGATATACTCTTTGATAGGACAGCTGTTTCCCAAAAACCTCTATCATCATCACTCTACAATCCTCAATATAGAACAACAGAAATGGATGTGCGACCACAAAAATCCGTTATCATATAGGACCATTTATATATAAGCTTATCATCAACTAGCTTATTAATGATGTAATAATTTGTCTCTGTATGAACGATCACTGAGCTCATCATAAGGTCCTATCTAAAGGGTAATGCTAGGAATTTCCCGGATTACATAAATGAAAGGGTGGATATAATGTTCTGATCTACGTCAATGATCAAAGATCAAAGACGTGGCCGCACATATCAAGCTTCGGAAGATTAGATGTGTCAGGCACGTGAAGCGTATAAATGATAACCGATGGTGAATGGGTTCCACCGTACAACAAGCGTATTGCAGGGAGACCACTAACCAGCTGGTCAAACCTCTTCACAAATCCCCTTTGGAAATGAATATGTGGCTCAACACATCCCTGGAGAGGAAAGAACTCATTGCACTACCCTCGCTAACGATAGCGATAAATGGAGGTTTAAAATGGTGCCCGCTTGACTTTGTCGATGTTCAACGGAAATTGAGGTGAATAGGGTAACAATGAACAATAATTGGAGTAAGAATGAAGGATTATATTAGCTTTAATAAGTAACAAAAATATTAGCAAGTAGTAGAACGAACGATCTCTAAGAAGCTTAAGAAGCTTTAAATTTACATTTATGTTTCTTTCTACGAAACAAATAAACAATAAAGAAATAAACAAAAAGAAAATTTTTTTTTCCAAATGAAACTAACCGAAAATTCAGAGCGATTAGAGGAAAAATTTTCATTTGTACTGTTGAGATGCTTCAAAACGATTGCAGTATCACTTGAATCACTAAATTATATATTTAACAGAAAGAAAAATTCTTTTTTCTCTTTTTTCCATGTTTTTTTTTTGTTTATTGATTTTTTAAAATGCAAATTAAAGCCAATATGACTGCTGTTTTCGAAGAAAACATAAACAACGGTTTTAACGAAAGAATGAAATTGAATGTTCTGTCGGTATTTTTTTTTTTCGTTTTCAAGAATTTGAAATGACAAAGGATACGGTAACGATTTGAATATATGCAAATTATATACATCCATATAATTTCTATTTTTTAGAATAGAAAAAATTTCTAGGTGAATCGATTCAATGCATTACGTCAATCACAAAACTCCTTCATGAGGAAAAAAAAGACTAAGCTTAATTGAAGCACAACCTCTGACACTGAAAAAATTTACATATTGATAAGTAATTGAGGATTTTTGACTGGAAGTAAATAGTAAATACAGATCATATCAGCTGATTGTTGAGAAAAATGTTCGATTAGAGATCAAATGTACTGCAATAATCAAGTAGTTCAGCTATTGATTTTCGTATTAGATAGCTTAGTATTTTGATGAGGAAAACAAAAACAAAAACAAAAACACTTCACCTTGAATCCAATTGGACCATTATAACGGAAAAATTACGGTCACGTTCAAAATCGAATACTAAGTTGCTCGACTGTCGAGCTTCTTCTTAAGTCATCAACCGTCCAGCAACGAATGAATCGGTCTGTTTTGTATGCGATAAGAAGTAATGGACGACCTGTGGGATGGATTTTGGCGTTTTGCCAACAGCGAACAACATCAAATTTCGAAAGCGTTGAATTATACGAAAGAAAAAAGAACAGCTGGTTCATTAGCTGATTAATAATTGGCTGCTTTGTTCTAATCAATCAATATACTAAATATAATAGAAATATTCTTGATCATAAAGTCATAAAACTATGAGGTGAGTTTTTTTTCTTGAGGAAGAATAAGTAAACTGAATATATAACTAACTAATGATCACATCGACGATAGTATTATAAGATGAAGATTTTGAAGACTCGAATGCTTATCTCATTAACAATCGTATAAGTTTTGTATTATGAAACGGTAGACTCCTTGTACCTCATTATCCCTCCTATTCTAATCTCTACCTCTCCTCTATTATCAGAATCGAAATCAATACGACGTTTGCATTCATAAACGGATTATTTTGACAGCTTAGTGTTTCTGTACTGCCTTATGAAAAATTTCATAATGTGGACGAGTTTGCACTTTTCTAGCTAAAATAACTTAATTTTGATCAGATAAAACCTCAATAATATACAATTACTAAATTATATCCAATTACTGAGAACAATCAATACTAAATGCGAAAAACCTTTTAGGTTGGTGCGAAAATCGTTACGGTTTATTTCCCTCTACGGATAAATAGAAACCGTAATCATTTTCTCACCAACCTATTGGAAATCTATTAAACAGCTTATTTGACTTTGTGTTAATCAAATTATCAGATAATTCTACTTCGAGGTTTTTCATAAATTCACTCATTCTATTAAAAAATGCAAAAATTAAATTAAATGCAAAATTAAAAAATTAAATTAATCAGTGGAAATCGTTATATACGTGGGACGAAATTTTGAGGGAAAAAAACTGAGTCGAAATTCTATAGGAAAACCATGATGGCTTTGAATGAAGAATGAGATACTCCTGAACGAATAGATGCGATATAAATATATGAACGTTATCTAGAAATCTGAGGTAATTACAGTTTGAATTTTTCTTGACTGCTGTGAAGTAGTAGTAAAGCTGTGCACTCAATGCAAATTTTGCGACAGTTGCATGATTGCACGTGTTATTCGACCTACATTGACAAGCTTAAACGTGGTAATCTTTGACTTTTTTTGCTCTAAAAAACTATCAAACGATGTGATTTGATCTGAATACCTCATACGCTAGTAGCTATCATTATCACTGTTTCGTTATCAACTAATATCATTATTATCAAAATTGGTGGCTTGTAGCACAGTAGTGGCGGTGTCACAATGATAAGCAGTCGTTAATCAGGTTCGCGGCTTCTTTCAAGCTTACCAAATCCTCGATTCCTACGCAGTCCGTAAATTGGTTGCATTGAAATCTAGGTAAAGTAAGTAGCACTGATTTGGTGAAAAGTGGTCAAGTGAATTCATTGTGTAGACGACACTATTATTAAATCACCTCCACGATGTCATATTGATGACGAATACGTCAATCAATCTTCTGAATCCAAATCAATTATTCCATAGGGTTCACTGATCTATCACTGTACTCACTAATATTACTGAAAACTCGTGGTGCAATGGTAGAGGTGCCACAGTGCTACGCCAGCTCAAATCAGGCTCTCTGCTGAACCCTAGGCCTACCAAGCTCGCCATAACTCCAGGTTCGGTAAATTAGTGCCAAAGAAATCTAAATAAGATAAACAGTGCTGACTTGGTAAAGAGTGGTGAGCTCGGATCACTGCATAAACCAAGCTCGTATCCAATCACCTCGAGGATATTACGTTGAACGCTGAATGGAGCATTCCGCAACAAGGGAGTGATCAATGACTACAATCCTCTTGGTATTGTGTATTTGAGGAAAATCACCAGACGATTGACTACTAGATTCTGGAGGAACAAATTGAAGAAATACTAACAATCAGAATGCGTGCAATATCGAGGTATGATCTATATTTAGTGAATTTTTGTATTTGGATCGTTTAAGGGATTAAATATGATCAATATACGGCTTATATTTGCATAATATTCGTATGTAAGCTTTTCCCACTTGTACTGCTCATCTCCAATCCACAGTAATTGCAATACATTAACCAAATTTTCTCATAACTTTAACTAACTAAAAAGAGGACCAGTTGTATAAATGCAGTGATGTTACCTATCAGTATATTTCTTAGGCAATCAGTATCACTTTTTTTTTCAAGGAATTCATGAATTCAGCGTCCAGTAGTTGATCACTTTCCAGATATTTTCTTTTGTGTCTAAAAGTGCTAATTATGAGGTAATCAGAGTTATTATTTTAAAGCATTAAGATTTGGAGAATCTAATATGAAGGTACCGTATTGATCCATGATCACCGTATTGACCTATAGTTCAACAGTGAACTTTTAAACGAGGAAATTCCAGCCACAATTTTTCCTAATAAACATAAGGGTCCCTTAAAAGAGAGCAAATATCGTAGCAAATGTCGTAAGTACCTGAAATTTGCATATAGTCTAAAATGATCCACTTCTTCTTCTTCTGGAATTTATTCCTTAAGGATATACTATAAACCAAACTTTGCTAAGAGTCGCATATATCCTTCGAAAGATTTCTGTAGTATAGAAGCCTATTTGGTCTAGCGAGGAAAATTGAACTCGTTTGTTTATTTGTGCATTGGTTTTGGTGGTGAAGAATAGTAAAGGATAAAGCCGTGTAGGTGGAGGTGATCATATGAATGTTTGGTCTTCATAAAAACTTTAGATGACATTCCTTTAAGAATCTGCTTATAACACTTTCTTATAGAGTTCTTA
>KN716163.1:70413-82467 GCA_000816705.1 Dictyocaulus viviparus | reverse complement strand
AAATCAATAAGAATCAATAAGAATCAATAGTAAGAATCAAGAATAATAATAATAAGAATACAATAAAAAATAGAAACTACGTTTTTTTATTTTCTATATTGAAATTTGTAAATAGTTGTATAAATTTTGTAGAATAACCTATTTTTTTTTTCAAATATGCATTGTACCTCAGACTCAAACTCATTCAATTTTAGCTTCAACTTATCGTATATTTACTAGTGTAATCGACATTCTCTAAGGTGTATATTTATTTTTCTTCGTAGAACCACGTGATCGATTCGGTCGTACACCACTTGACGACGCTAAATTCTTCAAGCATGAAGAATGTGAGAGAGTTCTTCAAGAATTTATCGATCAATGGACATGCAATGAGTGAATATTCTGTCTTTTTGTGCTCGTTCTTTTACTACATGGTTCATTTATTGATTGATTAGAACGCAACTGCTAGTAAGAGTTCTCAGATTACGGTAGTATATCAATCATTACCGTAGTATGAATTATAGTGGTTTTTTATCCGACTTATCTTCACTAGGTACATTTCATTTTCAAACAATAATTTTACTTACTTACTTCGATACAATATTGTACATTAAAAAACAATAAGTGTATTTAGGTAAATAGCAATAGTAAAAGAATAACATACGTAATAATTTTGTTGAAAAACAGTTTTGTTTACTAACAGATTTTGTAGAGATGCTCTAGCCAATCGTTGTTATGACGAGCTTCTAGACAACGCCATTCAACTAGTTTTCTGTTGGCTTTCTTCCTACTAATGTATTCATTGGTTGCTTAAATACAATGTTTAGATGAACATATTATCTTCAGCTTTGTTTCAAAGCATAAATAGGTTACTCATGTGTTTATTTGTTTGCTTGATGTTGTGTTAAAATGCTTTGTTTGTTTACTTCTTTAGTTGGAACAAACAACAGTCGAATTAATTTGGTACCTACACCATGGATTCTCCATAGTTTTATTGTGAACTTTGAGTACAATTCATGAGTAATATTGCTTTAATACGGAACGGTTCAGATCTGCTCACAAACAAACCTAACTTTTGGATAGACTGAAGATGGTGAATCTTTGCTAGAAGAATTTAAGAGGATAATGAGCAGTTAATTATAAGAGTTCATTGATCATAACTCATCGTGAAGACAAAACTCACACTCAATCACCTCACGATTTATATAATTTGTAAAGATCGTTTGTTTTTTTCATTTTAATTGATAATCGATTATTTTAATGTCGTGATTAACACTAGAAGATCATAAAATTAGAGCATAACGATATTGGTTTCTGTCCGGATTATTCATCATTCTTAGAAGATTATCGATTTTTTCCTATGAACTATAGAAGGGCTTGTGAAAGATAAAATAGTACGATCGTGCCATGAGTCAATACTTTCAATTCTACCTCTACTTAAAATTATTAAGCTGAAATCTTGAATATATAAAATTGCAGAATAGATACCTCATTGTCGGAGTAATTTCATTAGAGAATCGTTTGTTATCAGAAAGTTCGTATGAAAAAATTACAGAACCATAAGTTTGTTACGAAAAGAAAACAATGAAAACTCTGGAACGATAAGAAGAACTTGTAGTTGTTTTTTTTTCGTAAATAATCGATCAGTGATCTTTGAACAGTAGAAAAATAAAGGAACACTCAACACCTCATGTGTAAATAATGAAGTATCAATAAACAGATAACGTAGAGCTTTTTAAACTTTATAAATAACAATAATACAACGTAATTTTGTGTCATAGCTTAAAATAAACATAGAAATTTCCTTAACAACAAATCATATGAATAGAATCATCATGGATTTTATTGATCGACGAAGTTTTTCTTCATGTTTCTTCAGTACTATGATGTAACATTTCAACACGGTGACGATTCTCGGACGAGTTGTGCTGTATCGTGTCGCAACGTTGCGGGAAGCCGTAAATAAATTTTATTCATATCGCATAAAAAATTAGTGTTTTTCAAAAAAGTGGAGGGTATTCTGATTCTATGGTGATGAATTGCTTACAATATGGAGAAAATACTGTATACTACAGTGTATACAGTACTCTACCGTACCTTACAGTACTTGGCAGTACTCGGATGCTATGTGCTAGTGTACTCGGACTCAATTTTATGATTATTCAATGATTAACTGGTTAACAACGCCTCTATAAATTCTTGGTAAGGGATACTATGTTTACCAAAAAAGGAAATGGAGGATGAAATCAAGAAATCGAGGGAGATACTCTAAGAAAATTCTGGAGAACTCCATGGCATCTTGTAAGAGAAAGCATGTAAGATGTTAACAGTTTGATTTTGTATAAAACTATAAAAATATATTATTTAGTTTTTTTTTTCTGAAACTAAGACTTACACTTCATCATCGGATTGATTACCGTTCGTTTCACGTATTGGAAACGATTCACCGTTCGGAAGTTCAGCTGTTAAACTTGAACGTGGTCGTTTTGGTTTCATATCCATATCAATAGTATCCAGTACATATCGTTTTCGCTAAACAGCTTCTAATTATTGTATGGTGAATTCTCTAAGACAAAAAACAAGAGGGTTACGTTCCTCTCGATTTAATTAACCTATGGTTAGTAAGTGATCACAGATATAATATTATAAAATTGTAATTATGGTAGATTATATATGAATGTTTTTCATCATTTTTGGTTAGTTCTTCCATTGTACAAAATGTATAATTAATTTGTAACATTGCGACAGATAGTTTGTGTGTAGTGTAATCATTGTATGGCGTAGGATAGAATGTGTGTAGTGCAATGATAGTGGGTGCTGTCGCTCTTGAGTTCAATTCCTTTCCGCAAAGTCTAATTAGGATGACGACCAACAACTACGGAGTGATTACTGTAAATGTTAAATAGTGGGTGATTATTGTAGATCATTCTGCAGTCGAAATATAACACCAGTAAAACCTGCGATTTTTCTTCAAATTTGTCTCTCTGTAGAAATTAAGTTGCTTGTTGAAGCACTGAGATGAGATCGTTTTCTAGTAGGAAAATTTTTATTCTACGTTTTCCGTTTAATACTACAAAAAGAGATATATGATAGAGGAAAATGAGGACGAACCTCTTTGGCGAGTAATCGAGCAACTTCTTGCCTTGAATATCCCATCTCTAGTAAATTAAATGAAAACGAAAGTAATTTCAAATTGTCCGGAACAGATATTGATATGAAATTAGCAAATAGTGTTAACACCTGAAAGAAGGACAAATTTTTTGGATGATAGCCAAAAATCTTTTATAAATCAGAGAACTGAAATTGTATATCACAACTCATCTGAGTGATAAAGGTTGACGTAATGTGTTTTATTCCCAGATTCCTCCCTTATGTTCATGCCGTTTCTTGACTTTTTACGAAACTAGTGCTCTTTGTTTATCTTACCCGATTTTTTACGACACTAATTTACCCACCCTGGAAGAATGGCGGGCTGGATAGCCTGGAAAGGAGCCACGAGCTTGTGGTAAGCAGATGGCTCTGTCAGCAGAATTATCAAGCCTGCTATGCCTTCCGTGTCAGAACAAATTGATGTCAAAAAAATTTGCTGAGATAAGCAGCATCGACTAATTGAATACCCCATGAGTGTTTTAAACACAGTTAAAATATTTTTGTAGTTTACGATGACGTCACTGTAGTTAGACTTGGTGCATACCTGGCTCAAAGTCAGATTCGGATTATGAGGTTTCATAATCTCCTTATACTGATCAAATAAATCGACAATCTAAATGAAATAAATATTATTTGTTAATTATGAAGTGCTGATTATTTAGATCTGCTCGAGGGCATATAAAGTTACTAGTATTGTTCTCTACTGGTATTGACGAGAATTCACTTAGCGTTCCATTCTGAATTATTTCGTTTCTCTACGGAAAATGAAATGCTGTTGCGGTTTTAGGTGAGTAATTGATACCTGCTTAACTTCGTCAAATGAAAATCCTAAATGCATGAGGTCTAAAGAACGTTCAGCAGGCATCTTCCACTCTTCGTCAGTGACACTTCCTGGACCGAACAATGGCGCCAATTCGGCAGTCGACGATGATGGTGTCCTCGGAGTCTGAACTTTATAACCTCAAGACAAGGTAAAATACAGTCTAAGACAACATATAACTACTAAAAATGTGATTTAATTTTGTCGTTTTGATGAATACCACTATACGTGTTTCATTGAGATTACAAAGAGTTCAAAACATCAATAGTTTTGAAGGTTAACTCTTTTTTCGTTAGCTATTTAGAGGGCATATAGCGCACTGGTGAAGAAGTCACAGGGGCATGAATACGCGAACAATGTACGCAGTATCATGGCCGCACTCAGGCCTACCTAGTTACTATGACTTCGAGGTCGGTAGATGGTCATCAGAGAAATTCGGGTAGGATAAACTGCATCGACTCGGCTATGAGTGGTCAATCTGAGTCTTTTTACTGACCAGATTCGTATACATTCTCTTTCACGATATCACGTTGATCTCAAAAGCGTAGGTGAATCCCATAGAAATTGGTGAACTTCAGAGTATCATGCTTGTGATAAAAATATGCATATGAATGTGACATAAGATGTTCTTGATGTGTAGCAATGCATCCATATGCCTGTTTACAAATATTGATTGATTCTTATGTTTCTTCTATGAGTTGATCTCTCAAATGAATGCTTTGATTTAGAGAAGTTGGCGTGATGTTGTGAAACGGTTCCGCTTTCGCCGTTCCACGTTTTACGATTAGTAACTGATAGCGCAAGTTCACTTAATACCTAAATTGCACAACACTACAAAAAACTAGTGTGTGATCTTAGAAATTATTGAAAGAAATAGGGAAAGAGTGGTGAACTATTCAGAAGACAGAAGACGTTCATGACACGAAGAAATCAACATTGATCGTTCTTGAATTGGAAAATCTAAGTCTTATATAAACTTTTGACGATTTTCGAACATAGAGAACTATACTGAGGATAAATTATATAGAAAAATGAGAGCCTTATGAACTACGTTAAGACTCTTCGAAGAGATCACTGGTCATTTGTACGATCTCAAAAACACGCGCTTACCTCTTTGATTTCACTCTTGTCAAAGCGTTTTGTTGCGTAGAGGTTTCGGTTGGTTTTTTTTCATACCTCAATCCCATCAAGAAACTATATTTACCGGATACTAGAAATATATCGTTTAAATGCCGGCGGGCACAATATCAAAGCGGTCTACGCAGTACGGACCTTTGAATGACATCTTGTCTAAAGAACCCTACAGAATGCGTGTCGAAAGAGATCATAGATGTGTTGGCCATATTTATAGGAGAAGAACAAGATAGATTGACAACAGCAACTGTATGGTGGTACCCAAGAGCTTACAAAGGTTCGCTTGGGCGGCTATCTGCACAACGGGAGGCTAATGTCGCTCACATTTATTCAGAACCTCCAACAGTGTCAGGTGTTGAAATGTTCGTGAAATACAACCGCCATGCTCGATCGAATAATTCAAGTAGAAGAATAAATGAAGAATAATGAACGTTATGAATAAAAGTTCTGTTGCGATTGCGACAGTATACATAGAGTTGAAAAACTCGAGGTTGAGCCTCAGCTTTAGCATAATTATGCTAAAGGAAGATTTATATAGATATAGATGCGGGTTTGAGTGCCACCTGAGGATTCACGTTTTGTAATTGACTAAGTATTGTGGGAATATATATTACACATAATGAACATCTATATAATTTATTATATTAAGTGAAGAAATAAGTCATTATGAAAAACAACGGGAGTTTCGACATACTTCAACGGTTGAGTTAAATTGTGCAATCTGTTGCCAATGAGGTGTCATTAAACACGAATTACTGTCATTCGGTGTACTTTGATCCTGATAAATCTGCCTGTATGAGTTCAGCGCCGGAGGCTCGAATTTCTATAAATTTCTTACTATCAATAAATCCATTTTCAATAATGCGCGTCATTATGTAGAGAATAAAAATCTTAAAGAAAATGAATCAGAAACGAGTTTTGTTTTTTTCCTGGATATAGAAGTGGTTACGGTAAAGAAAAGTGTTGTTCATCTACAGGTAAAAATGCTCATTTGAATTACCTCTTTGTTCTGCTTTAAACGATTCTTTAATGATGCTCGTTGTATATCGGCAGCACGACATATTCGATCAAAAAACACCTCTTTTTGAGGACCAAGTAGTTTTCCCAAACTGAAAACATATTCATACATAAAAAATAGACATCAAAAAAACTATACTGTTCAATTTCTAATCTTCAATTATCAACTTAATCCTCAAGCCCTCCTGAAATCATTTCACTCAAGAAAAAGCTTCTGAATGCAAAAGTGATCCACATGCATTGACAACAATGCATTTCTTTATCGCACTTGTTCTAACGTATTTTTACATATAATGGATAGCTATTCTTTTATTGAAAAGTGCAATGGCTGTCAAAAGAAACTCGATTCCTTTGAAGAGTAACATAAAGATTAGCAGGACATGAGGCAGTACATTAATAAGCTAGATCAGTGCCGCAATGCAGTACATAGACTGTTGCAGGTGAATACGATGTGGTGATCCGAACGAAATGTTTTGAGATCAATGCATGAAAATGTTGTTGATAATATAATGTCTTCATTGCTAGATATTTTCCTCGGGATACGGTAGAAATATAAAGCTTTCATGCTCAGATAACAATCAATCATTAATGAAGTGAATAAGAGAATGATCATTTCTATTGGATAACTCGTCGTTGTTTCCTTTCATTTACCTCACTTTCATGGTGATCGTTTTGTTTTCTACTAACTATCATAGATCACAATGTTATGATACCTCATGGTTTGAGTTGGTCACAAACGTGAAACCTAAAGCAAGTTTGAGTTTTAGGGAGTTATATTGATCTATACTCTCATGTGACCACTTTGGGAGGTGATCTCTGTAGTTTAACATAAAATATATGCTTCATATTTCCCTCGTTTTAAACAAATAACAACAAAAAACAACAGTACTGTAAATAGGAGTCTGAGAGTAGCGCTTCGAATCAGATATGTCGATGATTGACAGAACTAATACTGATAGAGATGGATGTTTTCAATGTAATTTTATTTATTTTTCATACGCCTATACCTGTCACAAATATTTACACTTTCACATTATGACAGCTTCATTGAAGAGCGCTCACAGATTTTCACCAGTTATAAAGAAACGACACAAAAAAAAAAACAACTAACTTGTGAATTTTCCTCAATTGTTCGAAAGTGATAGCGGTTTTAGCGTTTACACTTGACTCCTTTTGTTGTCGAATATCTCGTTCGAGAATTTGAATTTCTCGTTCAAAGTCAAAATTCTGAAACCTGCAGAGATCAAACATGCAAAGCTTGCACGGCTCACTAAGTAGGAGGTGTTTTGCTTCGAATACGATCAAACTTATAACCTCAAAAGTGCTAGAGGAAGAGGAGCATCCTTGTAAGAAGCCTGCGCAAGAGCAATGACGTAACTACTGTCTAGCTGTGAAAATTTTTTTGCTCTAAGGTTTGTATTCTAAATAAATCGAAATCGGCTCCAGTTTTTCAGTTAAGTCCTACTGAAGCACTTCATATAATCAGCATTTAATGCAAAAGTCTTGGATAACAATTTATTCAGTCACTGACAAAAGCTTGAACTTTTACGGGAGACTACTCTTATCTGTAGGCTGGTGCTCATCGCCGTTTGCTTCCATGCCCTCTTTTTAACTTTTCACTTGTTGCTCTTATTCCCTCCGTTTTATATGTTTACATTAGAGGTAAATTTCTGCATATAAAGCAGAAACGCTTGTGGGAAAGCAACTGATTTAGATACTGTATTATCGCTTGAATAAGAAATAAGAATAATCGTGTTAATCGTAAACTTACAAGAAATTGGGCTGAATTGAGTGCAACATCGTCAAGCCTAAAAAATTTCCGTTTTTACTCATTTAGAATCGTATTGTTCAGTTTGAAAAGTGAGGGAAAGTTGAACTCCTTAATGAGTGGATTCGGTAGTAGAACTTACCCGAAAACTTCATTCTTTACATTTGGAGAGCTTTTTCCGTCTTCCATAAAGAGTTTCTATCCTGAATGAGTTTACAGTATTCGGCTTTTCATACAGAATCCTTGAAGACAAAATTTTAATGTTAATGGAGGAATAAGAATAATTAGAGTCAATACTTTCGACTTCGATTTTTTCTAAGATAGTAGATGAATAGCTGTACCATCTTGTTATTGATTGGATTTGAGGAGTTCATATGAACTCATATCGTATTCAAATAGAATGAGAAATGAATTTCCACAAAAAATAAGGAAAGAAGTGATTGTAACAGCAGTCGATGAACAGATGCATAAATAAATTTTTCCCGAGTTCCAAAAGCATTAGTTCAGTAAGTTTAGCCAAGATTGAAACTACTCCAATTTTATTTTCTACGCACAAAATTGAACACTGACTACCGTAACCCAAGAAGTGAGTTTAATAAACTCTTTGAAAAAAGCTACATACACTCAAAACATCTATTCAAATTAGCTTTTATTCGTAGAAATTAGCTCGACGTTATTTCGTTATGGAATGTCAAATGTTAGATGTATTTTTAATAGGATGGCAAGTATGAAAGGAGTTCGTTGGGAGTAGTACTGTAGGAATACATATTGATGTTGTAGTCGTAGAAGTACATCATCATTGTATGAGACAGTAAGCATGATAGCGAACATAAAGACGACTACGATGACTGTGCTAACATTGTGTTGAAACTGCATCTATGATATCACTGTTAATGATTACCAAGCACAAGATAACATGCTATCACTATGTGAGAAGAAGCATCGACATGCTCAGCTGATGTGATTGCTGATTTGCCTCCCCAGTCCCTAAGACCAACGCCCCGACGATCGTAATCAAATCGATTTGAATAGAATCAGACGATATTGATTGAATGGATTGATTTGTTGACAAATTAATACGTTGTATGATGATTAGTAGATCAAAAAACCTCATATGTATTGATTTGAAGAAATCAATTGTGCATCCACGTCTAACGGTCGTAATGATTGCCTCAGGTTTATAACGAGGCTTTCATTTTGCCTCGTTATGAATAAAAAATAATAAATATATGCCTAGCTCAGTCGTGATTCTACTTAGAAAATTAGCTATATTGTTGGCCAGGTGAAACATCATCATCCTCGAAACTTAATACCTTATAATTATTACCTCAAAACTTCTAAGGCTTTAATATAATTCAAACTTACTCTTACGACTTATTTTGCTAAATGTGATAAATTGTAAATGACATTTTCCTATTTGAGATTAAGAGCTCATGATTAAGCTTAATATTCTTACTTGATGAATATCTTCTATTAATAAAGATCTCAAAAGTGTCAATATATTTGATAGGTATCGATTTTTCCCTGAATACTAAGACAAATTGATTAGCGTTAATCGAAATTTAGTGTATTTCTATTACATTTTAACAGAATAATAACACTTTTATCATCAGAGTGACGTCATTAGATTGCTGTCGACGTATAGGGTGTCGGTTGGTTCTTTTCGTTTATCAACGTAACGGCCATAATCATACTGGGTCTTATCAACTGCAGTCGGTCGTTTTGTCAATCGCGGTTGTTCGATTTGATAATTCGTCACACTAACGTACATCTAGATGATTTTCATAAATGGAAACAATGAGAAGTACTTCTGTAGGGACCATTTATAACACCGAAGAAGCAGAACAGAATTGCATCAGTGTCACATTCGCTATGCAACATGCTAATCCAACATGAATATCACCTACAGCTTCCTCTACAACTAGTCTACATTAACTATTTCATTAGTTCGTGCTTATAGTTAAGATTATTGTCAACGTTGTTTTGCTTGTTATATTTCACACGTGTTTGTTTTTTCTTCAGAATCAAAACAAGAAGTATAGAATAATGAATGAAGTATATGAATGCATAAAAGGTTTATGAGAGGTATCACGAACCTCATCGACATCCGATCTGCTATTGTAATGTAAATCCATGCTTTTTATAATTTTTATGGTTGACTAGATGTGACAGAACGTGATTACACTATCTAAGGAGGACAGTTTTTCAGCAACGGTGACAGAACTAATCGAGACGATTTGTTGATGACGTGCACGTCAAAATGACGAATAATCTTCAACATTGTGGATAAAATCGATCAAAACGTTGTAGATGATCATCACCGACGATGCTCATCATCAGTTACGATTTCTTTTTAAGTTCATTATAATTACCAAGGACTATTTTGGCAGTTTCATATTTGTGATATCAATAAAAGAATTTTCTCTATCTATCCATACAGTCGGGAATGTTACAGTAATAGTTATTTCAGAAAATACACTCCTACAGTACTTGGTGGACGATGATGTCCCCATATTTAATAGAAATGTTGAAGACAGTAGCTAAGCTACCAACGTGTCCTCTCCTCCTACCCCAAGAACGGCATCTATTGTATTCTACAATCTAATAATCTATTCTATATGTAATATACGTAAAAAATGCAAGAGGGCAATATTTTTTGAACTCAGCTTATAGTTTGAGGAAAGGAGGTGGAAAGCTGAGTTTGTGGAATGTTTGAAGCGTTTTGAATACACGATCTATGAAATGATTATTAAAACTGCTTCGTAGCAGTTGTATAGTAGATCACTGAGTCAAGCATAATTATTGTATTTTATTGTAGACTCTTATGCTCCACTCTCACTCGTAGGAAAGTTCACATGACTTCTCCTATCAGCAAATGAAATACGATTATGGCTGAATGAGAAACTATCAATGATTTTAATTTGATAGCTTATCGTGGACATAGAGAAACACTTGCTTGAGTCAGCTGCTCGATTATCGATATAGAAATAAGTTCTAAGCAATATTGTAAGTATTTACGAGGCATTTGTCTGTGAGGGATCAATATTGCTCTGACAACCTCACGTCGTCTATTTTAGTATGCCGTAACTTCTTCGTTTCGCTATGATTGCGCTTTTTTCTTATTATTTAAGTAGTATCGGCAATCGGAAATACAGATTTTTATATTGTATCTCGTAATATCTGTGAATCGCCTTTGTCTATTATACTTGATCAAGGATGGTACACCGTATTCTGGTAGAGCATTTAATGAAACCTTCAGAAAAAAACATCTGTAAGGTCAAAGAGTTCGACGACTTGAAGATCGGATGTAGGCACTGAGCATGCTCAACTAATCGGAAGATTGCTAAAAATGAGTCAACCAGTATTTCTTCCTCATCTTACCAGAAATACCGTTGTGGCAAATGGATACATAACGTGTCGTGAGCGGGTGGAAAAAGAAAAACAGGATGAGGTACACCTCCTCGCCAAGCATTTTGAAGTAATTTTATTTGTATTTCTAGTATTTGTAGGAGTTTAATACTGTTTTCCTTCTATTCTAATCTCTAGCAAAGCAAAGAAACAGTTTTATTCAAAGGTTTATTCAGGACCAGAGAAACTTGCTGAATTATGCATTTATGCATATGACGCTATGAGATGGTGCTGTGAACTCTGTTTTTCTGTGCTGTTGATTTCAACAGGAGTTCTTTGGTACCAATTCATCGACTTCGTAAAGATGACGGGTTTTGTAGACCTGGAGGCGGCTGCGAACTTGCGTGCATTATTTGGTTCGCGCTTGTGTATTTATATAGTCATGGATTTCAGAGCTATTCATTCTGCTCTGAATTAATATTTGTCATTATGCAACTGCTTTGAATATTTTATTGTTACATACAACAACAAAATGCTTTTGATCGTTTATCAAGTATTCAACAATAAGATAGAACAAATAGAAATTCTCTAAATACCTGTATGATTTTTCTGCAATGTCAATGAAAAATGAGTGAAAAAATGTTCAAAAACTCACAAATCATATTTGAAACTCATCAAAAATCTTAAGATTACGGTAAGAGGAAATATAATCTACGAGAAAAAAAAAGCTGCCGATCTTACCGATCCAATATTGTTAATATTTTAAAAGCATATTATAGCCTCAGTACCTTCAGTACACATGGAATTCTGCTGAAAGTGTTAACTCTTAAAGGTTGGA
>KN716163.1:4365-23033 GCA_000816705.1 Dictyocaulus viviparus | reverse complement strand
AGGCCGGCGTGTCACTGCGGCACCTCCACCACTGAGCCACTGCGCCCCCCCTTCTACAGATACATCAATACAAAAAGCGATCATTTGGCTTATGGTTGAGTCAACAACGCGCTGTCTAACTTTCCAGATTATTCTGGTGGTCATTTACTAGCCCATGATAGGGGAAAGGCTTGGTTGGCCTAGGACCGAACTTGAACCGCAGTAAACTCTACCACTGTGGCCTATCTTATCTCGCGCTACACTGATTTACTTATGTAGTCTATAAGATAAGAAAAGCTTTGGCGTCGATCAATCCTTTGTGGCGAGATGTACTTACACATTCGTGTACAACGTGATATTATGGACGTGGTTGAATGTGAGCCCGGTTTATATGGTGACTTAAGTTAAACACTCTTCATCAAGTCAATGTTGGTTATCTCACACAGATTTGTCTGGCACCAATTTGCAGACCACGGAGGCATGGCGAACGTGATAAGCCTGGGAGCGGTCGCTAACTGATTTGGGCCTAGGTGTCACTGTGAAATCTTCACCACTGCGCTACTGCGACCCATGTAATCTATACAATAGCGAAATCTGCTACGACGTCATAAATTTTACTAGAAAAACTAAGAAAATTTTAAAAATAATGAGGAAATATTCTCCAAGAAAAAATGATGTTATGCAATAAGTCATAGCTTAGAATTAATAGAAATTTTTCACCTATATGAATTTTGTGGACGATTAGTCTGAGTGACTAATGGAATACATTGATGAGGTCCTGACCATGAAGAAGCATTTGTATTAGGATAATCAACGTCCTCATTTCGTTGACTCCCGTATGATTTTCTACGTGGAAATTCAGACCTAAATTATATTGAAAACGTTTTGAATCACATATAAATAGCATTAACATTTGAAAAATACGTTGAGTTTTAAGCTGACAAATCAGTCCAACATGAGTCATTGTCGATCGTTTTTTCATCTAATTTAAACTACTTGTGACAGTTACAGTTTATGAAGAATCACTTCATGCTGTTATAGTTTAGCTAGAGTGAGGTTAAAAAATTTCTACTATTTTGATGAGGTATGAGTATTACTAGATACTACCAGTAGAGATTTCTGACGAAAATCGCGTTATCTTTGGAAACGACAAATTGATTTCTACAACAATAGTAAATAAGATGAGTAAATTTGGAAAAACATTTAATTATCATATAAATATACTGATTAGTTGTGATCTACATGTGGAATCACAAGTATCTGACGTACCTCAGTACTATCATGACCCATTTCAATGAATTTTTGAAACGAATGAAAGTATAGAATCACCTGGCTACCGTAATAGAGGTTGGTGTAACGATTTCTTCATATGGACAAATAAAAGCTCGATCATCGTCGTATCGCCGACGAACAGAAGTTCTTACATGATTCCGAAGCTGTACATAAACAATCTAGAATTGTGAGATCTCTTATAAGCTTTTTCCTCAGAGTTAAATGCCATTAATACAATAGAAAAAATTGGTGGATATTCAAATGTAATGAAAAATCAGAGCCAACAATTAGAAACATACAAGAATTTTCTAGCATTATCATACATATGATCTCTATTCTGACGAGGTTGGTTTACTCATTAGAGACAATGATGAACATCAGAGGAGTTAACGGGCAAAATATCGTATCCAAGTATGTATCACTTTATATCATAGAAAATGTATCACTCTTCAAAGAGTCAATAAAGACAAGTCTTTGCAAAACTTAACCTCAAAAGAATAAATGTCCTCACGCTCATATAGAACATTATTGACTCGATAGGACAATCAATATAGAAAGAAAAATAATTGGTAGTATAAGTCATATGATATGTTATGAACATATGAAGATGTATATTCATTATTCTATAATCTATACAAAAATCACTCTCGACTCAAAAGTCGAGGAAAATTGATCTCTTAAACATTCTGTCCACTAATATAGCTTAGAACTTGAAGAAGTCCAAAGGTCCGAGTAGTTATGGAGGAATGAAATAAATCTTCTTGATTTACCTTATCATTTCTAGTGAGCTTTAGAGTTTTGTTGAATACCGTTTCTATAGGATGTTTGTCGTGATCTACTACTGCTAAGTTACCTTCACCATCAGGAAATTCACGTTGTAGAACATCACGTACGTACGTACAAACGTCATCGTCATAGAAAAGAAAAGCATTATAGACTAAGTCATAATGAAATACAACAGTGATAATTGTTCACAGATAGCTACACTCTACTTTACATACATATTGATTGATAAGAAGATGTTATTAAAAACACTAATTGATCGATATGCATTCTTTATAATACCATTTATATAGAAAATTGTCCTACGTTAACATGAAAAAAAAACACCTCTAACATTGTATTAGACATACCAAAATCATTTTATCTACATCGTAGTAAAATCGCGATTTGGTAATGGGAGAGTAGGGTAGATCACTGAACTTTCTACTGAGTTCACTACGTGCCTCATCATCGTTAATGGATACTCGTTTTGAGGTTTGTGTTTCCGTTCTCGATGAAGAATCTGTAACAGAATGCTACATTGATCCAGTATCATATTCTTTTTCTGTTTGTATTAATTTCACTCCGTTTTTAAATATTATTTAAATATTGGGAGAAATTTCAGTCTTTTCGATATTCAAGCTTTATAGAGTACGAACAGTTTAATGAGAATAAATTTTTATTGAGATTTATCGTTATTGTGAATGTGAGAAGAAAACAATATAACATTTGAGGTTGAAGATCTTCTGAGGCAAGCCGATACCTATGAGGTGCGTCCAAAAACACCTCAATGATACACTGTCTGAACAGACATTCTATAGTTTTTTTTTCTTTTGATTACTAATAAAATCCTATTTACTAGTAGACTACTGTAGTAGAATTTGGAGTAGTAAGCTTTTATAACTTACCATGATATTTATGTTATTTATCTGTTTGTTTTTAATAGGACAACATTTAACAGCTGTTACCTTGACGTCCTAATCCGATTTGTGACGATTTGATTTCACGAAACTCAATAGGAACGTGATGATCTGTAGCATTTCTGAATTCAGGTCAATACTGTTGTTGACTGATCGAAATTTTCTAACAGATAAAATAAATAACTCAAAACTCAATCAATATGATCTCACCCTATTAAAGGTGATTGCCTTTCAATACTTTGCCATGTATCGTACGGATAGACTGAACGGAATAACCGACGATATGTTCGGCTCCACATCGTCCTTTCATTGACGTCATCGTATTGAGGCATAATCGCTTACGTTTTCATGATCTGTAATCAATACGACTTATTATACTTGATTTTTACTTATTTGCTCACTTATTCTACTCAAATCTTTGAGGGATGTAAGCATGTTTTTTTTTCTGACTTTCTGAAAAGTTCGGTTCATGAACGTTTAATGAAAAATAATGTTAAACATTTCAAATTTAGCAATAAATTTGAGGATTTCGTTAATACTTTATCGATTTGTGAGGTCAACATGTGGATTACTTTTTTGTTTTTGTTCTGCTCGCTTATCAACTATAAAAACGAGCGCAATTTTGAGTGCAAAGAAAAAGTCGGTATTGATTGATGGTTTATGTTTTGATCTGCTTGAGAAGTGCTACGAATGAAAAAAACTTGTCAATAAATAGAAAATATGGCGAAAATATGAGAAGATGTTGTGTTCTGTTTTCATTCTGGAACAAAAGTTGCTCGTTAAATTGACGGCGACGTTATCGGAAAGGAAATTTCAATTCTGAAATGTGAAAGCGTCATGGATGGATGGATGGATGGATGTAAAAATCGAATCATACTTATGTAAACATCATAAATTTCTTTGAATGGTAAACATTACGAATCTATCGAACACTACTGAACTGTAGAAAACGGACGCACCCTCCTCAATCCTCAATGTAATCATCGAATCGATTGAATCATTGACGATCACATAACGTTAAATATGAAAATCTATACGGGCAATAAAAAATTGAACAAAGTAAATATATTAGTGAAGTGGATGGTTTTTTTTCCATTATTGATTACATACTATGAAAAAGAAACGATCAAATTAATTGCGAAACTTATCAATATTCGTTACGTATTCACTCATTTTGACTCATTGTGACTTATTTTTACTTCATTTTGGAGTAAGAAAGATTTCACCTGGGCTCTATAATATTTCAGCAGTACTTGTAATTACTGCTAGGATTATAAGAGTCTGTTCAACTTAATTAATAAGCTTTTGCGATATGAAAACTATAGCTGTATCTGATCGCTGATAAGCATAGGCCGAACGCTAATGAATGGATTGATGTGATAAGATGAATGGTACCAAATGTTATAGATGGTACCATTCATATGAGTTTGTTTGTGATCTACTTAGTAGAAGAGTTACTAATTGCAATCGACTACACTCAAAATATATTGCGTTATCATTCTGTAACGTCATTTCCATGAGTTTACATTTGAATGTCGCCAAACAAACAACAATAACGTACAAAATTTCTTCTTTAACGAAACATAACGTAGCAGTAGTACATTGGTGGAGATGTCACACAATGATGCACAGGCCCAAATTAGGCTTGCTACCGCCCAGCAGGCCTACGAAGTCTGTCAACCTTCCGGAGTCGATAAATTAGTACCTGAGGTATATCGATATATCATTGATTCGGTAAAGAGTAGTTAATTAGAGTCACTGTAATGAAGAAGTTCTCATTCAACCTCATTATACCAATACTATACTCCAAATATGCTCCGAAATCATTCGCCTGGCTGAATTGAGCCTTAATATGCAATCTTCGATGTTTTCAAAGAAGAATGTTGGTCAAAAATGACATTAACAGCATCGTCGTCAGTTAAAGACGGTAGTCCAGGGCGTGTTTTATCAGAAAGGTCAACGGCATCCGTTTTGAATCCTCCAAATTATTTTTTGCATAATTTATTATATACTCCACCTTTACTAAACACCCTCAATAAATTTATATATGCTTCTGTAACAGTTCATCGTTGTTGAAATGCCTCTAAAATATAGCGACGTGAATGAACTTTATCAGTAGACATGGGTACACTATCGCTTCACACTTAAGACTAACGTGAATCAGCATTGTTGTGCTGAGATGGCCGCAAAACTCGGAACCTCAGGCAGGACTCGTACCCGTACTTACAGATAACCGGTCTGCAGAGCAAGGGCCTCGGTGGTGTAATGGTAAGCACGGCAGACCGGATATCTGTAAGTGCGGGTACGAGTCCCGCCTGAGGTTACGAGTTTTGCGGCCATCTCAGCACAACTATGGACATTATAATACCATTGCAAAAATGCAATTAAATAAAAATTACGAATGAATCAGCATTGTTTAAGCTATTTTGCTACGCAACCATGTAATACATTGAGTAATGAAAATGAGTATTGATTTGAGTATTATATTGATTTGTTTAGTTGACAGGATGACTGTTTCTTCTCATTATTAAATATGTTAGGTGATTTATTCATTGAATGTTGAATCAGAGATTTTTGATGAAGAGGACAATAAGTTGACAGGAGTGTCAAGATCAGCTTGAAAAATACATCTTTGAGGCTTCACCTATTCATTGTCTTCAGCTTCTGACTGTTTTGCACTATTCTAACACAGATTCATCGAACACTGAAAGACTAAAGGGTTTCGTTTGCATGACGTTGGAGTCGAAATCGGGCATACGGTATCTATGGGAGTGTATCACTGCTGTTCTTTGAGGTCGATCTGACTTTAAATAAATCATCAACATGCCGGCAAAACTTACACCGACATTTTGATAAAAATTTTTATTTTTATAATGTTAAAGTATAGAAGCACTACGATTTATGTGAATCTAGGTTAATACCAATCATAGAGATGTAATGTATATATGTAAATGTAACAAGATTAGTATTTAGAAAAAATCTGAACAAAATTTTTCTTGAGAGAAGTTTGATCGCTTCAGCAGTATCCACATGACGCTGGACAGACCATTTTGATTGTTATAACGTCGTACTTCGGATCTCTGCAAAAGCCCGTCTTGACCAACATTGGACATCTGCAAATCAAATCACATTTCTCGTAGTAGTACAACAACCATTATGCTACTACATACACTGTCTGTTCTCGGCAACGAGTTTTCGGTGTAGATTTTGGGATGGTAGTTGTTGCTCTCGTTCGTCGAGATGTGAATGTTGGTGGATTGAATGTGAGGCATGGTGATGTTTCGGTTGTTGAGTGAGGAATTCCCGATTGAGTTGAGTCTGTAATATTTTGTGATGAGGAAATTGTTCGTAACGACGAATTCGAGATATGAATACGACTATTACTGATTCGATATTTCACAACAACTGTATTGGACAGGAGTCTGTTGTAAACTGTAAGGGGAACGACGTTGTATGTAGAGACCAGAGTGGTTCGAGAATTGTTTTTAGAGCAAAACCTAAATATTCAAAGTGATTGACTGTTACATAGAAATTGAACTGTTGTACTGCATGCAGGATTACTAAGCGATTACTTATAGCCAGTTTGACGTTTGTCCTCTCTCGTTTTAATCTCAACTCCAGCATATACACAACCATCACTTGTCACACGACCCTCATAACTTTCAAGCACAACCTCTATCCTTGATCTAGTTGGTCCCTTAAAAATTACTGATTCCATCAATCTTGAATTCATTCCTTGAATTGGATAAGATTGGCGAACCTGAATCCAGTAGTTGCACACCTCTCCTACATCTTTTGCTTGTCGTGATCTAGGATTACCCAAAGTGACGGTGAGTGTTTGGTAGGACGTGGTAGCATTCAGAATTTCGCCGCATCCACTTGGCTGGAAGTACATTTTGGCACCAAGAAAACAAAGAAAAAAAAGAAAATAGAATGATTTTTCTCTAACTCTTTCATTGCAAAAGTCTCCACCGTAACCGGAAGGACATATGCATTTCGAACAGTTTCTGGGGTGAGGAAATCCACCATTCTGACATTTTGTTGGGCACACGTTGTCACATTTACCTCGAAACATCAGCATTTACTGGAATATTCCGCTATGTATGCTGAAAAAGTCACTAAAATGATATAATCACTAAGGCATCCATAATGAAAGTTCATCATGAGTTTATCGTAAAACGATATCGTATCCGATCCGAGCGTCAATAAATAGTTCATATCATGACGTGGAACCATCATAGGTAAGCCGTTCTTTGAAGCGCTGCAATCAAAACCTTCCACATTTTTCTATTATGATTTCATTCACTACACTGTTGAAGTGTGCAACAACCTTCGTGATCCATAATGCATTACACTACCGTAATCGTACGACAATTCATAATTGTAGTTTTTGTCCTTAGACTCCTTCGTAAGTTGAGACATCCATCCGTTCTGAAATAAGACGACTAAGTGATATGCAAATTGATGTAACCAGACTGAAATGTTTTGTTTAAAAGCTAACTCGAACGTTTTTCTCTTGGATAATGATGAAGTCATCTCGATCGTGTCTGCATTGTGTATGGTACATTCCCAATGCGTGACCAATTTCGTGTAAAGCTGTTCCAACCTGGTGACAACGAAAAATCTCATATCAGTAACAATGCAAACTCATAACTCATGTTAATCAGAAACACAACATAATGGACCATATGAACATTTTCTTAATAGTACCGTTTCGCAACCTTTTCCTAATGATAGAGTTTGGTTCCCTCCGATTCTGCCGACACTTGAGTAACATCCACTGCCGTAGATCACGTTGATTTTATCCTTAGCTAACAAATCAGCAGTTAAGTGACTCTTATTTATTCGAATTCTATTCAATTAGATTTAAAGATTATTCAACCTGAGTTATCCTCTTTGAAATCAATACATGTCGCTTCCTGCCATGCCTCTGCAGCTTTTTTAAATACTCGTTTCGCATTGTCAGCTGAACTTATAGCCTTCATTTTAATTTTTATCGAAACGAATTGAATTAATATACGAAGACAGAAACAACGAACTTGCATTATAAAATGAGTAATACACTCCGTCTGACCACAATGTTCTAGGATACCTCCAGTTCCGATAGGCTTGCCTCTTAGAGCGTAGCTCACCGTTGTTTTCTCTAATGTCCTCCAGAATTTCCTCACCTTGTTCTCTGAGAACGCTATGATTCGCTAATACGTAAATGCACCAGCTTCAATCGACGAACAAACGAACTCGGTAAGTATCATGTCTCCTTGATATAAGGCCATTTCGACGTTGTTATTTTCATTGATCTCATCGATTGTATCACCCATTGGTTGAACGTGGCTAATTTCTACGTCAACATAATTCTAGAAAGTAACAATACAGCTGTTCCGTAAATCATATGCAATACATTTCGAATTTGTCCACACCTTCATGGCATTCGACAAATCAGCTTGCTGTTGAGGAGAGAGACTGAGTTCATCCGTTATTTCATCATTCATACTTTGTAATTTCTCAAGAAATTCTTTTGTCTCGGCCGCATGTGGTTCCTTAGAGCAACATCGATAATAGAAGACGAAAGAAGTGAATAAAAAAATTCGGATGGTGACACTAAAATGTTATGTTGGCAACAACATTACAGTTTTAAGAAGTTGGTAGCCCTCCTCTATTTGTTCCTCGACATCCTCTTCAGTATACGATCGTCGGAGCCTTGTTCTAGCAGTGTTCGACAATGCGAAACTGACGCACAAAAGGATGAACAAACTACTCATCCTAAAATGTGATTACAATTGGTAAATCTAGAAACGCCTCTTAGAGAAATGGAAACCATGTGAGGCAACCAAGTGAGGAAACCATGTGAGGTTACCAATAGCAATTCATCGTGATTATATATCCTGTTAAGCACCCACTGTTTGAACAGCCATATCAATTTTAACAAAAAAATCTTGATGGGATTCATATTATTCATCACCAGAGTCAATTTATTTATGCTTTTGAATGGTATTTCTTGTGTGAGTGTACGATGGAGCGTAGGAAGATTGAGGATTTCACATTGAGTTCTAGTTATCCGTTGGAAGCTTAGCCTATATAGAATTGCTTCTGTAAGAAAGTTTTACTCTGATTACTGGGAAAAGAAGTTTACGTGAGTCATTATTTCCTTTTTGAATGAGTGCAAGACATATTAAGTTTGTGCTACCAGTACAAGCCTTATTTTATAACTGATTAGGGAACACAAATTTATCCGTAGCTTATCCTTTTGTTATTATACATTTGACGTAACTTTCTTTTTGAGTTAAGAGGCGAGGGTTTTTTTCAACCCTCATTTTTATCGCAGATTTGGTTTCGACGCTTTTGTTTAAAATGACGGGTGTGCGAATTGAATGTGGTTAAACAAATAGGAGAAAAACTATCTATACATAAACTATTGCAATTTTTCTTATATTAAAGCATTAACGGAAAAATACGAAATGATCGATTGGTGACCACAAACAGCGTCAACTTTTTCGATCGGTCCAGAAGATTTTTTTCAACTGATGTTTCTATGAATTTTTTTTGAAGATTCGGACGCCTAACCTATCGAGAAGCTTCTGAGCATATAATAGAATGCAGTACCAGGTAGTACAACTGTTCCATTACCTAACCTACCTCTAAAACATACGTTCTGGATCAAACGTAAGGTGCTCACACACGTTGTCCAAATGTTTGATCCTCTTGAACTTCTCTCTTCCATCCACTCTTCAAGCAAAACTATTCCTTCAGACTCTTTTTAAATCGTCAATATCATGAAACAATATGTTACTTGATGATAAAACTTTAAAACGACTACAAATTACCTGTTTGAGGTTAAAAGCACTAACGTCATCCTGTTTATTGCTTTTCAGTGATACTCTTTAGCAAGAGACATATGAATTACACATCTTCACGGACGCATCTTCATCGTTTCTCTGCGCCGTAGCTTACATAGTGAGGCACGAAGAAAACCATCACTGAGTTTCTTATTATGTTCAAATCAAAGCTCACACAGTCGAATAAGTCAATAATCATCCCACGCTATAATCTCGCCGTAGGTATTATAGGACCCAAATTGCTTGCTTTCATTTTAAACCATCGTAATATAGAAAGAATTCTCTCTTCCAAGTCCTTTGGACAGATAGCAACGTCACTAGAACTTAGATCAAACATTGAGGTACTCTTTCAATTTTCGACCGAGCGTGTAACAATGCGTCTCGAAAATTTTTCGGATGATTCTATTCAGCATTGACCAGAACATCTTAACTGCGCCGATATTTACAACAGAAGAATAACGGTGCAAGCAGCTCAACACTTCTTCTTAGTAGGCCAGCCTCACTTTTTTGACAAAAGAGAGAAAGGATACATGGTCTAACATCACAAGCGACCCACAAGAAAACACATCGATTTTCATCTATTCAAAATCACTAGGTCCTGATTTTATGCCTGAGGCATTAAAATCGAATTAAAATCATTAAACGTTGTCGTTGATTGATATCTCTCGATTTAGCTCATTAACATGACCGAAACAGTTAAGCGTTCGTATCGAGGGAATTCACGAGAACCAAACCTCATTTTAGCCATATTGGTTATAATGCTTCTAGCTCAAGCAGAAATTGTACTTTTCCGATCGGCACAGTTATTTCATACGCCATAAATCGATGAGGTTCATCGATTTATTTCATTTTTATATGAATCTACCTCTTCATGGAAATGTAGAGAACGTACTGATAACGCTAAAATTACCATATGAAAATTCTGTACAATATTAAACAAAGCTGCGTGACGTGTGAGGGTTATTGTAGGAGTACTGCTTGAAAATTTCAAGGAAGATTGCTTGAATTTTAGCGTCGATCGGTTGCATGAGTTCACAAAAATTTTGCTATCATAAAAAAAGTGGTTGTTAGATAAAGGAAAACAATGTTTATTATGTGTGTTGATGATTAGAATGAACAAAAACAACAATATTGATCATCTCGGTGTTAAATCGATATCGATCAATACGGTGGCCACAGGAGGATCCATAGCATTCCAAGTATAAAACGATTTCAAAGAATACGGTAGTACTAAAAATTTAGATTCATATAAAAGTAAAAAACTCAATGGCACCAAGTAAGTTGATGAGATCGAGTAGAATGAAAACCCGATGCTGTCGACTTGAGCTCGAATAAGCAATAGAACATTTATTACAGTAAGTGTAAATAAATACAAAAAGTTTCAAAGCTGTTTATAATAATAAATAACAACGAACGTGATCAAATAACTTCATGAAATGCTATCCGATTGCATAGAAAACTGTCCTGACGTGCCGCACTTGCTCCTGACAGACCTTTCTCGGGCTATTCGTGCTTGGTCCATTCTGTTATACGTGGTACTGACTCCAAAAATGGTGGCACCGATTATACCTATTTAATGAGGAAATGGTTCATCTCTAATGTGAATTCATGTTTTTGATGATAGACATGGAAGAATATTTCTGAGAAGAAAAAGAACCAACCGTAGACGAGTTTTCAGTCTAACTCTTTTATCCTCAGATGCGAGTAGTTCTAAATACGTAAACTGTAATACTGTACCCATTACTGAAGTGCTCTACGCTAGAAAGATCATTCACATAAATGTCATCAAGTCTTAATATAGTACAATGAAGGATAATTGTAATAACGTGAAGAAATACAGACACACCGGAAATCCTAAAATTTAAAATGATATTGAGTCTAGAAAACCTCAAAAACAAAAGAAAAAGTAAAAAGAATCAGAAAACTAATATACTTTAAAATTAGCCCCTAGAATCGGGATAATCCAGGAAACAACGTTGCATCATTTCTGCTAACGTTAAATTCGGATTCCTTCGACTGAAACAAGTAGAAGCTATCATGGTGAAAACGGAAATGTACAGCTAAAATCAACTGACAGAGAAATAAACCTCATGAAAAAATCATACGTAATCTATATCGCAATACTGTTTCCTCAAATATTTCCTCAAACAGTATATGGCACACGATTTATGGCTATTTTTCTAAGTAAACTGAAATCAAAACGTACAGATGCCTCGTCGCATGGATTTCGGCGTCTCTTGCATCGATAACACAATGACATCCTCGTACCTGAGTGAAAAACCAATCACTAACTTTATCTTCACACCGAAGTGTGTGGGCCAAAAGAAAAGTTCAATCAAAGTTTGAGCGATTCATTTCATCACTACCTATACCTCACCTGGCATGCAATCCTTTGATAATATTCGGATGTGTCGCCGGTTCGAACGTTCTCACGAGCCTTAAATACCATAATTTTTTAATACCATGTAAAAACTATGATCCTCAAAATCCTCAGAATCAACAGTTACCACTAAGTTCTTTTCACACCTATTTTCTTCTTCTGCAATGTTTTTTATACTGAATTTTTTCGATGGAGTACAGTTTATCGCCTAAATGCATGTGATACAGGCTCATCTAATCTTTAATAACTGAAAGCTTACAGCTTCACGTTTTTGATAGGACCTTTTCGTTTACGTTACAGCTACAATTTCTTCAGAGCAGAAGCTATATTTTTCAAGTCAAAACAAGCACGGATTTTTGAACTTGTTTTTGTACTTAATACATTCTTAATGCTTTTGCAAATTCATCGTTTCGCTTCATTTCCATTTTTTGATTCTGGTGCTGTATCGATCATCATAATGACGTCATGAGTCGCATATACATAGCTGGAGCATTTCACTGAGTTAGCATAACTGATGCTTCAACAACGTATTCGTTTCTCATAAACATGGTCCACTTAAGGTCTCAACAAATGGCTTATTTTTGCGCAATCATAATCAAAATCAGGCAATAGTTGCTCGATTAGAATCCATGTTTGTTGTAATCCATAGAAGATTACCACCCAGGCGTAATACCCGTTATCGTTACGAAATTGTCCTCTTAATCTTAACTAGTTAAAAGATTGATTACTAAAGTTAATTTATTCTTATCCATCAACAGCATCACATATATGTGTTTTTTGAGAATACTACGACAAAAATCCATATAATCCTATATACTTCAACCATTTTTATTCACTCACCGGCACTGAGGGATTCGCGCTGTCCAGTCGAGGACGTTTACGGCCACGAGCTGCGTTCTGCAAAACAATCATCTGCTCAGCTGGCATTTAATATTATCGTCTTATTCTTCTTAGAATTAGAACGATAGAATGTTTGATTAGCTCACGTCGCATTGACATGTCAATTTGAAGGTCGAAAAGTTGCCGGATGTATGCCGCTCTTGTGGCTGGAGATGACGCGCTTTCATGGTTAAAAATTCAGCAGGCGAGTTTATTTTTAAATACAGATCGTTGTGACCATCGCATATGTCACAACATCAGATTGCGATAAAGATGAAATTGAAGCATTTTATATGAGGCTTGAAAAGTTCTACAGAAAAGTCACACATTCTACAAAACCATCGTTGGTGATTCTTCTTCTAATAATGGCTGCAGAAGAGCGCCAGATAAAAGTCACAATGAAACCCATACGTTCATCAAATAAGAAGAGTGGTTATCAGAAGTCATCATGGTGAGTAATTGGATTGAACTGCATCTCAAACGCACTGCAGGAAGACGACCTTTCAACGGCCAGATCCCTACATGAAGGTCCAAGATAAATATTACAATGCTCAGTGAATTTCCAGAGCAAAAGTGATCATCAGACTACGCTATGTAATCTTGATAAATTCTAGGACACTAATAATGGGCAGAAAACGCGAGCAAATCGCACTTTAATGCAGACCATCCAGATTTCTGAAGACCAAAGAGGTCGCCACGGTAGATGTCGCGTGACAAGTGTTGTGTGGAGATTTCTGTTTGGTGATTAAAACAAAGCTAGTTGAGTAACCAACCAGTCAATTGTACTTACCTACTTGGTTACTTGGATGGCCCGTTGTCACGCGTAGTGCGGGCTCCAGGAAATCCCCATTCGTTTCGTTCACGCTCTATCGTCGTCCATGGCGGTTGTCTTCCGCGTTCATGGCGACACTGGCGCGGCCCATCGCGTAAACCTCTAAGCGATTTAAGCTGTGAGTACAGCTTTCCAACGTTTGCCTCGAACACATCCGCCCCTCTTGCAGGTGGTCGTCCAGGAGGACGTTTGTATTCTGTTGGGTACCATTCTACAGTTTCATCACCACTCAATTATAGGGGGTCCAGAACGTTCTTCTTCCTGTTCCTTTCTTTATCTAGTACTCAAATCTAGTACTAATCTGTGAGTTGGATATGACGAATGGATGAAATTTCTGGTTGTATTTTTTTTCCTCATCTTTTTCTTTTGAATATCATATTCGTTTTACAAATTCACTACTACACTGGTTTTCAAACACTATTAAGTACTCTGACTTACCTCCGTCGAACGTAACGGCATATGTAGTGTTAGGCCAACATTTTGCATATTTACAGACTGAGATGACAACGAGACCACATCGTTTGATTCCTCGCCTTCTTCTAATGTCACTGCAGTAAAAGTCTGCATCTTATCACCACTCTCCACAGCTTTTCTGATTATTACATTTACTTACAATCCACCACTTCCACCTCACTTAATCCAGGAACCAGCGTCCCGTACTCTACACGATGCTCAATGAAGTAGCGATTCTGAAACGTTCGTTGAAATTATTTTTTTCGAACTCATTATAGCAGAAAACAATGAAATTCATACCGCTAAAAACTCAAGGTAGTGTTTGTGTATAAGTTTATCATATGGGACCAAGAATTCCACAACAGTTTTCTGCAATGAAAAATATTTCACTCATGTCTAATCGATGACGTAACACACAATTTGCATGAAAATAACGTCATACGATTCCTGAGTTCAAACGTGGTTGAGTTTATTTAGATTCCGCCGAAAAAAATCAGGTTAAACATTTCTTCTAGTTGCTTCTCCATTATAGAACGTATTAGCGAATATATCAACTGTCATCTTTCTGAAGACATTCAATATTGTGAGTTTCAAAGTGAAAGAGAATCTAACTTCTGAAATGTTGAATACGGTAGAAGACATGAATAAAGAAGCATCTTTAGAATCCAACAAAATCGCCGACGATTTTCTCAGAGAACAAGATGACTTTCAGCCATGTGATATTTTGCTTCTAGAAAGATGAAATTTAAGAGGAAGTTGAGGAAGGGTGGTGGAGTAAGTCGCGCACACTTACGTTATCTATGAAGCCCGATAACAATATTTGAGGTATTATCGTTTCTCTAGGAAAAATAAAAAGAGACACCGACCAATCAAAACAATAAAACATGGATTGGCGACAGATAACAGGTAAATCAAATTTAGCACTACGAAATTGCTTCCCCTTACGTCATTATGCAAAAGAAAAAAAAGCCTTCGTAATAGTCGATCCTGTGGCATGATGCGTCTATCCCTTTGTTATGTCGTGAAGATGAATGAATGAAGGCCTGATCGATACAGCGACTTAAGATGACCATTTTTGATCAATTCGTTGCTATAATAGATAGATGTGATAGTCGCTAATGGCAAGCATCGGTATTAGCAGATAAATCAAACCAAAAATTATTAACTGTGCTCTGTGTACATCACTATGTTACAAGAAGACCATCACCATGGACGATGATGAATGCGAGTAGGATATGGAAACTATGTTGGAGTCGATACTATCACTCAAGACGAGCCATCTGTTTACACCCGCACAGACTGCATTGTCGAACTTACCGAGTCTGAGTTAACTATAACCTATGAGCCTTGTACTAATCATATATATATATATATATATTAGATTTTAGTATTGTTACATACGATGATGCAAAGCGGTACATCCCAAAATGTGCTCAAAAGCTAATGAGAACTAACCTTGATCGCATTTTCACTCCTCATATTTTCAACGTCTGGCAATCCAGCTTGAATGCAGCCGTTGCCAGCCATTCTATTAGGAATAGATATAAATATAAAACTGATAACATGAACGACGTTGTTGGTTATAACAATATTGAATGAAAACAGTTCCTTATTTACTTCTCATCAATATTTACCAACAACCTATTGTTTACATCCGTTTGTAAAACTTGCGAAATAATATGTGGTAAAAAAAAGATGAATTCGAAATAGCAAATAATTTTTCATAGAAAGTAGAACCACACAATAACACAACTAACAGTAGACTGAGATAAGATAACACTCGACATGATAACGTTATCACCGGAAACTGAAATGACGGTGACGTCTCTAGTGAGGTAATCTTATATTCTCACATTATTAAAGGACTTTTCCACATGATTTGACTTGTAAGGTAAATTAAGGGAACAATGGAGAAAAAAAACGAATGTTGCTTCGATCGAAAAGAAATGGGAAAAGCAAACATTCTTATTATCTGGAGGCAATTCATAACATCAAATGTTAGGTGCCTTTTTTCTCGTACATAGAAAAGATTTTAGAAAAACAACAGCTCCATATTCAATTAGCTTAAGTGTTTAACAATTTAGGCTTCCAAACAGAAAATAACACGAAAGGAGGTATGAGGTATGAATAGATTCAGCGTTCATTTTGAGTTATAAGACAGGATAAGATATGTTTTGATGTTGATCAATCCCTTGTGGTTGGATGCGCATTAATGATCAACATGATATCGTGGAGGTAGTTGAATGCGAGCCTGGTCTATACAGTTACTTAAGTTGACCACTCTTCACCAAGTCAGTGCTAGTCATCTTACCCAGATTTCTTGGTACCGATTTATCGACCTCGGAGCGATGGAGAGCTTGATAAGTCTGAGGGGACGGCAGCGAACTAATTCGGGCCAACGTGTCCATGGGGCACCTCCACCGCTGTGCCACTACGCCCCCATTACGGTAATACCCAATTAAAATTTACTTGATTAGATTAACCATATACATTTTAAAATCACTAATCGTTCACCATGTCGCAAGTGAAGCATTGAGTGGTCGCAGATCGAGGACCTCGGTGGTGTAATGGAAAGCACGGCAGACCGGATATCTGTAAGTGGGGGTACGAGTCCCGCCTGAGGTACCGAGTTTTGCGGCCATCTCAGCACAACTATGGATATTTTGATATCGTTTTATTGGTCCTTGAGGAACGAGTGGCACACAGCTTTTCTGAGAGCAAGAACAAATTTCAGGCCACACTGATTAAGACCTGAATATGTTTCCGACCTGAATCTGGAGATTGCCATCATGTTTTCTGCTTTCCAGGAAAAAAAAAACGCTGAGGTTCAAAATATACGTAAACATCTTGAATGGATTTGACAATATTTAGGTTAGAAAAACTTTCACACTTTTGATAAATGCTAACGAAACAAGTGTTTGCTATCTTAAGTTTATACGAAATAAAAAACCTCTCATTCCCTTCACAATAGAATAACATACTGAAGGAAAAAATTATTCTTTATACCTCAAAAAAGAATGGGGCGCAGTGGCTCAGTGGTGGAAGTGCCACAGTGACACGCCAGCCCGAATCAGTTCGCGGCCGCCCCCCAGGCCTACCAAGCCCGCCATCCCTCCGGGATCGGTAAATCGGTGCCAGAGGAGTCTGGGTAAGATAACTGGCACTGACTTGGTGAAGAGTGGTCAATTCAAGTCATGTATAGACCAGGCACGCATTCAACCACCTCCACGATATCACGTTGAACGTGAATGCGGGAGCGCATCCCACCACAAGGGATTGATCAACGCCAAAACTTATCTTATCTTATCTAAATTATCTTATACCTTGAAATAAAGAATTTTGAAGGATAGCAAGACAATGTTCAAAGTGTTTTGTCGCACCTGTTAGTCTACCTCTAATTATGCGGTAACTATATCAATCGGAAGCTGCTCTTCGACTGCCTCAGGCAATTTCACAGCTGACAGGCTAGAAACTTCTCTAATAGAAGAAGAAGAGTTGATGAAATATGAAACAATAATTTAAAACAATGAATTGTTGAAATGACCCTAGGCCTTCATCAATAGCTGATGTGGCATGCGCCTGCGCATTCGTGTTTAACGTGATATCTTTGGCGTGATTGAATGCAAGCCTCGTTCATATAGCGACTTGAGTTAACTACTTTTTACTGGTTGAATGCTATACCGAGATTTCTCTGATATCAACTTATCGATTCCGTAACGATAGCGGGCTCGGTAGGTCTGTGTACGACCACGAACCTAATTCGAGCTGTGTATTACTGTGATATTTTCACCACTGCTTCACGCACCCTAATAATATATTACAATGATAATAATATAGACAATAATAATCATACTCATGATGACAATAATATCACCTGCATTTAACAATCTATAATAATTCTCTTACTGATAACATTCCCAATTCAACAGCCGTTGAGATCTGAATTTTCACTAATAGGAAGTCCATGCTGTTCACTACAAGAAGTTTTTTTTTTCAATGAGTTTCTTGGAGGTTATCGTAAACGTGGCACACGTTTGATTCACTGGTTAAATCCACTGGTCGTCTACGAGAAATTCCCGAATTCAATTCGCTATTGGACGGTCTTATCGCATTTCTTATCATTCTTTGTGATGAATTCATAAGGTGAATATCGATCAGTTTAATCTGTAGATGAATTCCATGTAGAAGAACATTCTCATCAGTCGTACTTGTAGGCGAATATTCTGTAGAGCAACATAAAACCATAACATCTCTTTTTCTTACGATATCTTTCACTTCTGGGGGGCGCAGTGGCTCAGTGGTGGAGGTGCCGCAGTGACGACGCCGGCCCGGATCAGTTCCGGGGCGGCCCAGAGGTC
>KN716162.1:688531-703785 GCA_000816705.1 Dictyocaulus viviparus | reverse complement strand
GTCGTCACACCATGACTATCCGAATGCAAAGCTAGGAGTCAATTAAAAAAATTAGTAGAACGAAGCTGCCACGTAAAAACAAAGATCTTCACGACAATGAGAAATGTCTCCCATTCTTGCTGAGCTTGCTTGTCAAATACTTTTGATAGTAAGTAATAGACTAACAACAACAGTGCTGGCGAACGCGTTTTTGACAAAGATTCAGTGCAACTCGTCATGTATAGATAATCAAGAGATTGATTGAAGTTTTATGAGAGTTTAAAAGAAAGGTTACTATTTTTCACTCTTATTGATCTCGAAAGTTTAATTCTATCGAGGTGGGAACTTCATGGATCACGAATTTTAGTGAGCGATTCAAGAGTTCTAAGAATGCAATTTTCGCATTCACAGCCATTGTTTGAAACGTTTTCATTGGACAGGAATGGTATGATATGATGGTAAAAATCGGATGTTTTTGTCAGCAATAATATGGCATTCATTATATCAAACATCGCTCAAGTCAATCAAATGTTAGTCGGCTTCGATAAAGTACCTGAAGTCGAGAAACAAGAGATCGGTATTGAGTTAGACTTTAAAACAGCGATATTTATGGCAACAAATACGTTTCTGATTGCACTATTTGCGCTCAAGGAATAAAGTAGAACATTATTCAGGGAATGTTTACAGTCAAGGTTTTTTTGTTTTTCTCTACACTCGTGCCAGGAGATAATCAAGAGAATCGTGAAGTTTTTTCATTACACCAAGAATATGATTTTTGCAGTGCGACGTATAATCTCCACTATTTTAAAAACGTGTAAAACAGATTGGAATCGTGGTGCTCTTTGATGTGGATCGTTTCGACCGGCTTCAAGAAATGTGTTGAACCAAAGAAAATTTAATATGGTGCAAGAAGATTATCATATCAACTGGAGCCAATTCTTTGAGCTATTTCGTCACAGTTGAAGTTCTTATTATTTTCTTGATATATTCCCTAACCCGGCTTTTCTTTTCCATGTTAAAATCTGCTTTCGTTGGTTTGAGCATTGCACCTTCAACATTCTTGTTGCACGATTGTTGCTTAGTATTTATTGTCAGATAAAGCGACTTAAGAAAAATTCGTTCATATTTTTTCTTCTTAACATAATAGATTTGAAATTTAAGTTTTGTAAATCTAACTTAATGGAACAACAACAATCTTCCTTGATTTTCATATTTGATTTAATCTTATGTTTAGCCTCATATACTCTCATGTTTAACATCATATATTTATTATTCGATTTTCATATAATACAGTACTTTCTCTTGGACAATATGGTTCGTGGAAGGCTCCACCCATATTCACAACCAATCATTGAATGGATAAATATCATGCACTATAGCTATACATTATATGCATTATAGCTTCAACGTTCGTTCAGCGTAATACCTATAAGATTTTTCGTCAATCTCATAGATCATAATTAATTCAGCGTAACCTCTCTATCTATGGATAATTTTTCTCATTCTCTCTATACTTGATGAACGGAATAGTATCAAAGCTCAGCAGAAGGAAACAAGCATCTTGGAAAACACACAAGAATGTTGTGAAAAGGACAAAGAAAGGCCCTAGGGCGGAATCATGATGCTCGATGAATCTTCATAGCAAAAAGAACCCACTGTACTCTTCACGCGCTTTCATTCCAGGTGTTCCTTATAATGTGATCCAATTGGATAATATTTCTATCTGATATGTTCTCTTTACTTTGTATTTTCTTCTCTTATATTGTAGTACATTGTCTCAAGTTTTCATGATTTGCTAATTTATTATTCTTGTAGTTTTGTACAAAATTCTAATTATCAAAGTTTGAACCTCCTACAGTTTGTTGCAATCGATTGCATTCCGCCACTTACAATCCAAATACAATTTAGCAAAAGATGATACTGAAGATTCATTTGAAACAATAAAATAGATAAGGTAAGCAATAGTGTTGATCATTCCTTTGTATCAAGATGCGCTTACATATTCGTGTTCAATGTGAAATTGTGTAAATGGTTGAATGCGAGCTTGGTCTTCACAATTTACAGGGGCTTGAGTTGACCACTCTTCACCAAGTCACTGCTAATTATCTTGCTCAGATTCCTCTGCTACCAATTTACCAACCCCGCAAGGATGGCGCGCTTGGTAGGCTTTGGGCGGCCGCAAACTGATTCGGACCTGCATGTCACTGTGGCACCTCCTCCACCACTTCGCTGCCAAGGCAACAATATGAATAGAAAATGAGGCGAAGTGTTTTGGAGAAACAATATCTTGGACGAAAAAAGTTCCAAAATACTTAAAGCTATCAACTAGTAATTTTCAAAATACTTATGAAAACAAAATTTAGTTAAGCGAGATGTTCTAATTTCAATCTTCATTTATTTATTACTTGTTTTTATGGAACAAAGTTTGAGTGTGATTGGAAAAAGTCATTTCCCAACTTATTGTCATAGCTTCTGTGTTACTCCACAATCGAATAAAGACGTTCCTGCGAGATGAGAAAATTGTATTTGAATACCTACGCATCAAGAAAATTGAATAAAGCTTCATAGTATGGTAACTGAAGTTAATGTATTGTGCATAGTCGTCTCCACCATTCCATGTTGAACCCTAATCCTATGTGGACTGATCAAGGTTTCTTATCCAATTTATTATTGCAATATAGTTGTTAAGAAGTATTTTATTTTTTGCCGAAAAATTCCCTTTAAAGGAAAATACAATTCAACCTGATCGTTTGGTAAAATTTGTTTACAAATGAAGCTGTGAGGAAGTCATCAATTATGACATTAATCTTGAGCGGTCAATTCGTACGCCATCATGATTGTTTTATGTTCCTTTTGATTCAATTCGGAAATCCGATGCTATAAACATTGAATATAAAAAATTATGACAGTATTGTAATTAAATGAAATACTTTGTTTCACTTCTAAGAATCAAATTATATGTAACCAGAGAGCAGTTCGAAGTTGTGTCATATTAAACATGAACTGCAATTATTCTCTTCAACGACGTATGTTTTTATAATATACAATATAAGTTAATCCTGAAAAAAGCTTACCTCAAATTCACGAAGCTTCTTCTTATTGAGCCACTTTGATGCTTCTCTTAGAGCGAGTTTCTCAATAGCACCATGGATTTTTGAAAAATCACCTTTATATTTGACGGCTTCTCGTTGATAACCAGTTCGCTGCAAAAGCAATAATATTTTTAACACCTAGACACAAATATATATATGTCAGGTATGCCAGGAAATTCTGGTGTTTTTAAAACAGTTTTCAACGATGGTTTGCGCATAGTGGGCTCTTTATTTTTATCGCTCAATGCGTACACATTGACATAACAAATCAACTAAAACAACGTTAGTTCACGTTGATCTCAAGCGTCAGACAATGATGTGACACACCCATCCATGACTACTGATTTAGTTGATTAACGTCATTGTATTTTATACTAGTTTCAACAATCGAGGAATGCTAGAGAAGCCTGCAGGAAATTCATGGAATTTCATGAAAGTACAGATTCGAAAGTAGGACATGCAGAAAGTGGTTGGAAAATTTTGAAAAGTCCACGTTATAGGCAAAATATTTGTTTGACAAAAATGTTGTTTTGACCATTTTGGAGCAAGATATATGCTGACAACATCAGAGATCGCAGGAAGGCTTATTTTTCAGCTCGGCAGACTTTCGAAACATCGTAGCATTTTTGTTTTCTACCTATCATGATAAGTTATGATGTTCTAATATCCGTAATGATCTTGAGTTAGTCGCAAAGCTTGGAACCTCAGGTGGGGCTCGAACCCACAGCTACAGATGTCCGGTAGGTCGCTTATTACTTACCCCTTGTTCAGAACATTTGATACGATTTCAATTCATGTCCAGAGTATTTGATACGAATTTCAATAAAGAACAAATGCTAGGGAACCATGTAGGAATTGATTTAAAGTACTTAGTGAAGGCACACTTTCTGATAGGACATGCGGAAGATGGTTCGAATAATCTGAAACGTGATTTGAACTTGTCTGATGAACTACATTTGTGCGACGATTTTTAATTGAAGACAGTATTGATAAGACTGTGTTGGGGCAAGAGAGGTTCGTGATAGTATCGTCGATGGCAGGGAGGTTTAACTTAGCTGAGCAAACTATTTCGGATCATATTTAGAAGCTGGTGTTGGTGCGAAAATATTAAAGATGCGTGTTACATTAAGTACGTCAAGAGAATTTGAATGATTCAGTCGCTATATGCACATGCTTGTTTGCTCGGAAGAATATGGAGCCGTCTTCAAACTAGATGATAACTGAGGATGAAAAGTGGACTTCTAGCGGAAACACGATAAGGAAAAGATCATATTGTGAGCTCAGAAGACCTAGTAATTCGCTCATTAACAGATTTGACTCTTAATAAGAGAATGAGCGGGTTAGGTGAAACATTTGACTGCTAATACAATATGGGCTTTTAAAATCAAACGAAAAGCTCAATTCAGAGAAGTATTGTCAGGAACTGAAATCAACGATATCAGTGGGTAGAAAGAGGGCGACGATGTTTAGTAGGAAGGGCATAATAATGCATCATGATAATGCCAGGCTACATGATGCCTTAAGGGTTTTGAAAATTACAAAGCTTGGTTGAATTGCATATTTGCCATGAACTTCTTCAGGCTCTGAAGAAGGCGATTTAGCCGAAACTGTGTTGTATTGTATTCCATAAACAACAAAAGAATGCTTAACAAAACAAAAAAACAAAATATAAGATACAAAGCGAACAAGCAATGGTTAAATTGTTTGCTTTAAAAGATAGAACCTTTTTTGAAAAATGGGATATACAAATTGCTTTTAGGCTAGTAAAAATTCATTAATAATAGAGCCATCTATGCTATTTTTAATATGTTAATGATTTTTTAATATTTCAATTTAATAACTATTCTACAGAGTTTAATAACGCAATGAAAAATTTAACGTACCCGTAGACTTTACATATGTTGAGGCAAATGGATACGTATACACAAATTATTTGCAAAGCCACAAAAATACATTGGTATCCCTGAGAGCGAAAAGATGAACTAATTCATACACATTACCGTTGATTTCGTGCATAGGAAGGACTCCATTAGTTACAGTATTATAGGACGGAGAAGACAATGCAGTACTACATTTCTTTAATAAAAGCATTAAAACACGTACCACATTGTTGAGAAAGTTACTTGCTGCAGATGCAGAAATGTTAAAGGAATCAAAGAGGCGTCCAAGCTGGGTCTGCAATTACGGCTATAATTTTTGATCAGTGAAATCAAAAGCTTCCTCTCAAATAATCTTTATTCAAAGCGAAAGAAACGCTCCCACCTGGAATGTTATGATCCATCGGAAGATTCTGTTTATTTGGGCAAGTCTTATGTCAATTGCAGGGAACCTCCATCTATATGACTTTTTGACAGCTTCATGAAACTAGAAAAAAAGAAAATTTGCATTAATATTCATTTGCTCAATGAACCACTATAGAATTCTAATTCATTCCGAATCGAAAATCTTTGGAGTTCAAGCGAAATGAAGGTCGGATGGTGTATTTCCTTGAACATTACAACGAATTGAATATAAACTTACGAAATTAGTACTAATTACAAAGATAAACAGAAACTAAAAGTTGTTATGAATCGGGACGCTACCACATTCCACAGCCCTATTTGGAGCCTGGTGCAATTACTGAACAAACAAGTATATCTCCTTTTCTTCAACTCAGTTATAATATCATGATGTTACTGAATTTAAAGTAAAGCATATGTAACAAGTGAAGCTTATTTGAAATCGAAACAAACTAGATTATCGATAACTATGTCATTAGCATAATAAGAAGGAGGTGCGTAGTACAGTATTCCGTACAATATTGGCGAGATGATGGTTCGTTTTCATCCAAAGATTAACTAAGCCTATTATTCGCTTGGCATCGGTGTATTAGTACCAAAATAGTATGGGTGGATGTTCATTTACTGACATGATAGGGAATAGTTGCCTCGAGACATGTCAAAAGCTAGACTCGCACTTAATCTTTAACATATGACGTCGTAAGCGAATGCCGTGAAGCATATTGCGAGGAAGTGGCAGGCGCGCAAGCTTATATTATCATGGATATGAATCTATTAGACTGTTACTCCAATGCTTACATCAAACATCGACGTTAATATTTACTAAAGGCATGTATAATTCTACTACCTCATTGTTATATTTGAAGTAAACAGATCACAATTCCGTATTACTATCGATTGAATTTGAAGGATATCAAGTTCTCTTTAAATTCTATTCTAATAAGTTTTGTAACCTGTTAGACTGAGAAATTTCCTGGATACCAATACTCTAATACGATATTTATTACCTATATAACTAAAATATGACAAATACTAATCTGATTTTCGTTGTTAGTTATTCTATGTACGGTTCAGCTTTTTCTTTGATGTTGTACTGGAACTGTGCATGACTATATAAAAATATGCTAAGCAAGTGTTTTGTTCGATGTTAGCACTTCATTCTTCAGAAACACACCTTGCCTTCAGCCTTTTCGACATCACGTTCATTTTGTGCTCTTTCGACACTACGAGCTAGCTGTAATAATATGATATTGATCTCTTCACTTAAAATTCATTGAAAGCTGAAATATAGAAAAATAATTCTGTGTGGACCGATTTGTCCTGCTGTACATCAACGAAACTGCATTGAAGTGTTATGAAGTGTTATTTCTTCCAAAAAATTTAATGTATAAACAGAATGATATTAATAGTGGTACGACAAGATTTACCACGTCTAGCTCTTTTTCCGGAATTTCACGATCAGGTATTCCTTCCCTGTGGAAAATTCTCTTGTAGACTTCAGTATAAATATGAGCATCGCATAAGTATATCAGCGCTAATGAAATGACTACAACAGCAATTTGCATGGAAGTTCTGAAAAAAACTAATAGTTGCGAATTTTTTGCAAGAAAAATGTGAATTAAATGAGTATCAATAATGTGCATTCTAAAAATTCTGAGGAGATGCTTTTAAGCAGAACAAATTTGTGGACGATGGCTTTTCTTCTACGTTCTTATCAAAAACGATACTTTTTCGATACTTCACGTAGATGATTGGAAAAAGTAAAATGTCTTTTTATACGACATTAAAATACTTAGAGTTCAGAAAGATATTTGATGAATGAAAGTTCAAAAATATGAAGAATTCTACTTTCTGAATGAACAGCGACTAGCCGATTATGGTAGAAAGGAAAAAATGTCGTTCAAAGAACTTTTTGTTAGTCAAATTGTCTTTATATGTTCTAACAAACAGGAGATGTGTTTAGTGGATGAACCATCCAGTTATTCCAGGAAGTTGTCATCGCCGTGTTGTCTAGTAGTCGGTCATTCGTTCGTTAACACAGAACAGTTCAATTCTCGAAAAGAAGCTAAACATAAAAATCGAAACTCATAGTAATATTTGATTTGATATTGTAACTAAACATAGTTTGAAATGGTTCTTAAAAAACTAATTTTTGCTAAGAATTGATGCAATAGATTTCAATTCAAGTGTTCTTCTTTATTATTGTCCGAGAAAATCATTACAAATTGTAGTTTGAATGAATGCAGTATCCTGACGAAATAAAGTTGTTGATCAACGTCCTCGTGTTGTGAAATTATCAAGAATTTTGAAAACTCTGAATAGCTTAGCACTGGAGTGAAGATGGAGTAGATTCGGTCGTATAGAAAAATCTTATTAAAAAAACGTTTCTGTTTCGAAATACGATGAGCTGAGCTTATGAAACAATTCAAATCTGCTTTAACCATCAGCAGAATTTCATTGGCGTCCAAAACAGTAATGCATTTAACGTTCTTCAATAATAGAAATGCTCCAGGATTCTTGTTTATATTTAATTTGTTTATATTTTCTTCCCTTTTTTCTGTACAGAATACTCTGTCGGGTAATCTCTACCTTTTCACTCGAGTTACATGCAAAATAAAGTTATATTATATATCATATTGATTTCTGGCCTCGGAGTCATCGTAACGAAAGCTAGCGAAGAGGCGAGTGAGAGTGCAAATGCACTGGTTCATAAAAAATCATGATTATTTCGTCAATTCGAGTTCGTTTTAGAATCGAACTTAGATGAGGGATAGAAAAGGAAATTATTTCCTCATACCGAAGTCTGCGCCTCCTTTCTATATAAGCAATTACGGTAAACATATCCTCCAAACTCTCACTCATGGCTCAACCCATTCTTCTTCGACCTTTGCTATTAAACTGGTTGTCGTTATATCATTATATTACAAATTTCGTACAATTGTTAGTGTTAATTCTATTGTGTTAGTTCTTGATTTGTCGCTGTTGTAATCGTGATGTAATATTTTTTGTGTATTGTTTAAATAAAGGTTTAATTACCCAAGTTTGAGGTTCAATCACTCAAGTCTGAAGCAAATCTTACAACCACTACGCCCGAATCGTTGCAAATTTTCAACGTTTTTGCTAAATTTCATAAAAATTAATGGAACTAATGAAGTCCTATATGTTTTAAGATTTTGCTAGGAAAAGTGAAATTCTACGAGAATTAACAAAATTTTACACTACTCAGTAAAAACAAATGTATTCAAGAAAAATAGCTGGGTATAAATCATTGCGAAAATTAGCATAACATTTCGTAGTATTTAGAAGATGTAACGGTTTCGTTTAGCTATCTACCGAATAACTAGCGCTGTCAAAGCATTTTTGCTTTGACACTTTTGCTTTCTCAATCACTGAACCGTAGTGCTAGGCAGTTTCCATTTCAACGTGGGAACATACAAAATTGATTTGTCGAGAATCGCCACCTTATTGAAAAAATAGACTCACAAGGAGATAATGCCTTTCTTATAATTGAAGGCAGTTGATCGCTAATGGTGAAGACCATTAATACGCTTCAGCAGAGCTCTTGCTGGATATCAGAAAAAAAGTGTCGATAAGAGACGAAAACTCTCAGATTTATTTGAGCGTCTACGGAAGAAAATAAAACGAACACTTTCACGTCACGTTACGAAAACACTTGATCACATAAATCAAAGCTGTCTCTTTCGATCTCGATTTCGATCTTCACCATTCTCTTAATGCTGTAGAACGCATTAAGATGGAATGCAGCACTATAGCTTTACAGGAGAGCATCAGCAAACTGGCGTTAGACAACAAAACTACAGGGCGCTTGTTATCTGTGGGAAAATGTGGTGCTCTAGAAACTATTGCCTCGTTTAACCATACGCTATTTTCAAGCATTCGAGAAGAAATCACTGTAATCCATGACTACCCACTAAGCGGTGCAACTAACGAATACGAACCAAATGCATTCTATACTGAATGAGAAGAAGGGATCTGACACGAGACGACCTTTCACAAATTTCGAGAAATACTAGTATGGGAACAATAAATGAAAAAATTATAAGATCAGAAATGTCTGCGGTACATTTTTCTATGAAAATTCGATCTACGTGATAGGGAAGAATTTGCCAATAGACATCGAGTCTCCAACGGGACAACTTATACGAAGATTATATTCCTATTAAAAGAAGGTGGTGTCTACATGACACGTCGCTGGGACAATCCTCCAGCTTGAAATCGGATTACCATTTCTTCCTGAGGTTCATATGCTTGAGCAGAGAGCTTTAAAACAAATCGTCGTCGACGTAGTAGAAGAAAATTAGTCGTTTATGATGTAAAGGTTTGCAGCGAAATCGTTTTCATGTGTTATTGAGAGATCAAAGAATAGCCAGTGGCTTCTGTGAGCTTTAAGGTGATACAGAGTACAAAAAGTCATTGTCAATTCGATTAGTTAAAAACATCTTATTTCATATCTTTTACAACGAGGAAAATGCTTGAAAAAAGTACATGGGCTATGAAACGGAAGTATGAAGAAGTCTCGGCATTAACTCCGTGATTATAATGTTCTTCTGTTGGAAATTTGAAACAAGCAGGTTCTCTTTCAACCATTCCTCGACAACATTATCATTCATTGGACATGTGACAGCATATCATCGAAGTAGGAAGATAGAAGTTTATCGAGAATAGTGCGCCCGATTTACTTGCTTCATGTGCTTGACAAGATTTTCACGAAAATGATTATGTCTCAAATAACATTTATTGCTGAATGAAGCCCAATCTATAAAACTAGCAGAATTTAGCGATTTTCTTGCACAGGTTTATTTCTAATGGCCTTGCTTGACATCGAGATTTGTCAGGAATATCACCTGCTCCTAATTCTCACCTATTTTGACTACGAAAAAACATTTAAGTCGTAGAAACCAAAAGTGCTTGTCGATCAAGTCGATTTCAATGTTAAATCAAGATGACCGTCTTATATAAATGAACTACACTACTATTATCGTGAATGCACTGCGAATAAGCATCGCTTGACCACATCCTTTCTATGTCTACTGAAGAGGAAGTTAAAGTATTCGATACGATTTTGAGTATCGATTAATGAAGTGCTTTTTTGAAATGGAACCAAAACAGAACATTTCCGTTGATGGAAAGTTTCTATCAAAATGTCATGTCGACAACATCATCTTTTTTTCTTAAGAGCATAGGAAAATCAGAGATGAGGCTGAATGTGGTTTCAATATAGTAAGAAAAACATTGAAATTTCAAACGAATAAGAAGATGAAAAACTTAGTGCCAAAATGCGAAACTTTGCTGTATGATGAAAAATCCTTAGTGCTAAGGAAGCCGAAATGCGATTGACGGCTGTAAATTAGAAGAAATGAAACTTGAAGTCTACTCTGACTGTATATTAACATGATCGACATGAAAGTATGACGATATGGAAGGTGAGTTTACCTGGATTTCCTTTAATCATCTATAAAGCCGAGTGGACACCTGTGAAACCTCCATTTCTCTCAATCGTGCAGAAGGGTAGTTGAATAAGTTTTATTTCGCTCTAGGGATTCGTTGAGCATCATAATCGCTTTTGTGAATAGGTGTGACTAGTGAGCCTGCGATCTTTCTGCAGCGCATTTAATGTCCATTAGGATCCAACTACTTGCAATGTCCATCGGTCATCATTTGCATGCATCACGTATCCGGCCTATTTGATCTTGAAAAATTTTACGCGTGCAATTGCGTCTCTGATCTTTAGTGATTGGGGCAGGTCAGAGTTTCGTATCCACTCAATCACGTGTGTGATATGGGAGACGTCAAGCATCTCCTTTTGAATGGAGCGAGGAGGCGTTCAGTGATTCTTTACCCTGCTTTCATAATATCCAAAATTCCGAGGTAAACATGAAAGCAGCACGAACTGTCGTGTTTGTTGTAAAGGAGGGCTCGGAGTTTTGCCTTCTTTGTTCTTTTCACTACGTCTTCGACGCTCTTATATGTTCCCTAAGCAGCTCGTTTCATTCTGCTAAGTTTTGCGGCCATCTCAGCACAACTATGGACATTATAATACCATTGCAAAAATGCCACTGCAAAGAATGCAGTTAAATAAATAAAAATTACGAATATATGTTCTTTCCGTTGAGCGTAAAAAAAGCGTCAAAAACTTACACATTTTTCACAAACATGATCTTCTTGGAGTTTAACTTGAGCAGGTTCTTTACAAGCATTGTTTCGACCAACATTTGCTTCGCTTGCTCGATATCTGGTGTAATGAATACGAAGCGAAGCGAAAATGGTGAAAATGTTGAATGCCAATTTTCACTCCTATATCGTTTTATCCTAGCTTACGCATGATGTTTTAAGGATTGCATGTGAATAGCTTCGGCAAAGTAGTATCGCCTTGTTGAACCCACCTACCAACGATAATAACGATATGTTTGTAGAAAAGAGTAATTTCGGAAGTGGAATTTTTGTATAACTCATGGAGACTATTGATATATGGAGTCGAAAGCACTTGAATAGTAAACGCTTCTATGATCGTCTTTGTCTCTGCAGAATCATTATGCTTTTCAAGACCGATGAAGTTGAGAAAAAGAGCTCTTTTCCATCTTTTATACTTTCGTGATACTTCTATGAGTCTAGTGATTGGGTGAATATCATCCATTGCGCAAAACCCTTTTCGAGATCCTGCTTGCTTACGCGGTTGTTCTTCGTCTAATGATCTGAAAATTCCATTTCAATTCCATCTGAAAAAAATGTAACTGTGGGGAAAATGTTGTAGACGACAGATGACAGGCAGATTGCACGATAATTCCCAATTCTTGAACATCTCCGTGTTGTGCAACCACATGAGTCTTCCATTAGTCTATTGACTTTGAATTCTTCATTCTGTCAAGATGACTTGTAAAAAGTATAAACGGTGTTTCTGTTCTTCAGATGTTTTGGTCTAATTTTGCCTGGCCCGGTTGTACGATTTCTTGCCGACGAAACGCAATGTCAGGTTTTGGAAGAGAGGACTTCTGGAACAACATATTCGCTTTTCCTTCATTGACATGGAGGTAGGCAAATATGCCTATCGGAGAAATCCGAGTGGAAATTGCAGGTGATTTTTTCAATGGCCTTTTGGCGACGGACAGCAGTTACCTTGCTCTTATGATTTCTGAAGCGTCGTAGGCGTCGTGAATATTTTTGCCAGCCTCGGCTTAGGCTTTGGCTTACGCTTAGTAATAGAAAAAAAAGAAATTTTTTTTTACTTTTCTTGTGATTGCTCCCACGACTAGCTTGCAGAGCAGTTCCGTGGGTAATAGAAAAGTTTTCCTTGCTCATGGACAGTGTATTAGTTTATGCCAAGGAGTGGACTGGAGTTTATTTATTTGAGGCGACCTCTAACCGCCTCTTATGTATTTCGTAGCTGCCTGATTGCTAATGCGATGTACAGTATGGACAGGATGCAATCCGCATATGCCTAAGCACGTGTACGCATGTATATATAGATGTACTTATGTGCATACAGCACAGCATAATCAAAGTGTCCGTCCTTTAAATCCACCCGCGTCTCAAGACAAGTAAGCGGTTGCTTTCGATCCTCGAGCCTTGATTTTGCCTCGCGACTAACTGGCTCGAGATTCGCAAACGAGGAATATTTGTGGAGGATAATACTAAAATGAAAATACACCACTCTATCAATTTTTCCAATGTTTTCGAAGGCTACAACTCAGAAATTGATCTTTCTAAAGAATTTTTCATGATGTATGACGGGTAATAGACATTTGAATTTTGAAGATCAATAGTGTGTGAATCAACGGTAATCGTTATATGTTTGGATGCTCATTTGTAGAGTAATGAAAGTTGGTGACTACAGTTATGTGGAAAAATCTCGTCAAACAAGCGGCATGACATTTAAATATGAGTCGTTTCCAGTAGACAAATTTTGCTTGTCACGTACTCGAGCATTATCAGGTTGAAGACATTTGCATTTCGATCAACTTTGATTTAAAATTTCCTTATTTATTGTTGGAAATAAAATAAATGTTGTGCACTGGTATGCTATTAGACTCGAGACGACATCAACAAGAAACAGGTTCTATTTCTCACAAAGTAACCTCGATTGAATTCGATGTTACCCTCACTTGAAAAAAGCGAATTCAACATTCTCACTTGGAGGAGTTGTAGGGGATTGTCTGAGAAGTCGAAAACAGACTCAGATATAAAAAAAAACAACAGCGTCGTATTTCACTCGTAGATCAAATAGTTACATTCTGAGAATCCGTAACGACGATTATTTATACCATCGAAATCAATCAAATGTTCGCAATTTCTTTTTCTCTGGTAACGGGTTTCTTTTTTTCTTAGCTAGCACTTTTACAAACATGATTGTTTTCTGGCAACAAGCACTACGAAGTCAGTCTGTGTCTATACAGATGCATTTATAGTTTTCCTCGACACCAATACTTGCAACTCTTATGATTTCTCTTTCATTTTTATATACTTTCACCGAGTTATTGAATGAAAACAATTTCAAAAATTAACTATATTATATTCTTTATGGTAAATTCAATATCTGAGCAAAATTTGTAAAGCTCTATGCGGAATAAAATTAATGTTTTGCGAATGGAATTTAGTAAATCTGCAGATTCAACATTCCTCTTTTTCAACCTCACAATCTCGGAAGTGTAATTATGACGTGAAATTTTTTTAACGTTTTCAACTGCATTTGTTATTTTGTGTAAATTGGATCATTTCCAAAGGTTTTTGAGTAATAACTCTTTAGTGAAATCAGTTCTTAGAGGTGACATTCATTGCGCTCACATCTGTTCTGTTATCAGTAAATGACAGGATACGGTATTCTAGCTATCGATAGCTGGTCATTGTCAATTCGACTGTAAGTTTCGTAAGGAAGTTATCCAGCAGATGGAAACCGGTTGGGTTTAAAGTGGAACTAAACTGAACAGCTGAAATGTCCAATGTTTTCATTAACACATTGCTATAATTGAACATCGATCTAATCTCTTATAACATTTTTCATTCTATTTTATACATAATTTTTACTAATGTCTAATCAGCAAGTATTTGATCTCATTCTCCTGCTGAAAAATATCGACGAAGAACAAGCACAACGTCAACAGCGATTAATCGGAACGAAATATCCAAATCATTTAGATTGAAGCCTGTCCAAATATCACACCGTCGTGGATCTTTCTAAGCTTCTCGAAGCGTCGTAGTCGAATAGAATGGAATGCAATATAGTGAAAAAATTCTGGTTTTCTAATAGTTAAATATAAGTGTCTATTTGTGGCAAATCACTCAAATTTGTACGAAAACTTAGCAATAACCCTGTCTTTGAAGTGAAAAAATTCCAGTTTTGCTGTACGAGTACTTCGGTCTCACAAGTTTGATATGGATTTTTCGTTTCATAAACAAAACCAGACATTCCATTATCGTTTTGTTCACGTTTCATTTCCAACATGAAAATCCTTCATGTCTTTCATGTGATCTACCGCTTAACTTACCGAACGAAAAACGATTGGCTAAGAATTTTGAGTATTAAAATTTAAGCGAATGAAACTTTTCCTTCTGTTGACTCAGAAAATGGCAATGATTTAATTCCTCTCACCTGAAAGCAACAACACTTCATTGTATTTACCTCTTCTTTTTTAAATATCATTGCTTTTTTCTAGACTACCCAAACATAGGGGATATTCCAATTTCTATTTATGGATTCAAAAATTACTCAAATCCATTTCCACTTACCTCAATCAGCAAATTTAAAAGTCTGGATGAATTAGTTAACACTATGATAGTATAATTGTATTTTCATGGATAAATATCACTATCGATTTTTGACTGGCATGCAAATAAATTGCTAGAAAGAATTTCTTCTTTCAGTGAACCGATGAAATTAAATCCTTTTAAT
>KN716162.1:650589-684504 GCA_000816705.1 Dictyocaulus viviparus | reverse complement strand
CAGGATGCATCAACAAAATTCATGTTCGCACCAGGCCCGCACCCACCCACCTCCACGATATCACGTTGAACATGAATGCGGGGGGCATCCCACCACAAGGGATTGATCAACGCCAACAATTATCTTATCCTATCTATCAGTTTTTACTGCTTAATGACGTGTTATTTTATAAACAACATTTTCTCGTCTCATCAGAAGAAGCATGTTATCGACGATCCTCAAAAATTTGAATGTTTAAAAAAGTTGATAAAGTTAAAAAACCAACTTTTATATGATGCTCGTGGTCTATTTGAGCTCGCAGTTTTATACATCACAAAGAGACGATTCGTCGTCGTCGGAGGCTCATCAGAATGCACAATGCCAATATTTTCAAATCGACAAAAAAAAACCAAATAGTTCAAACACAGTGTTGTCCCTTTTTTTTGTCGTGCAGTAATAAATTTCTTCTGTTGACTTGATGTGGTACGTTGAATTGAAGCTCAATTACGTTTTCAGAATGAGCCAATTATGAAGACGAACACGCCCTCATCAGAGTTGTGATTGATTTGATTTCAATCATGGTTTTTTTTAGTGCATTCAAATAATAACGTCATAACGTTTCACTTCAAAAGGTCATCTGTGCAAATCGCATTATTCGCCAAGAAAACTTTTTAAGCGCTCCTAAATGTGCTTCTTTAAAAATTTTTCTCTTACACATTTTAGCAATTACAATCGAAATGATAAAATGTTTCAATGAAATGAAATGTGTATTTCCACTTTGGTACCATCAAATCTTGAAAATTTTACTAAAATTGACTAGATAAATGCTAATGACGTCAATATGAATTATGACAACACTAAAAATTGATATTATTTCTCATCAATCATATGACTTTAAAACGTCTAACAATGTTTTTTTCCACTTAGACAGTTGAACATGAAAATGAAGAGTTTGTACATTGCTGTACTCTCTTCGAACAAAACTTTTTTCATTATTGCGGTGCAGATCGGGTATCTGTAAGTGCGAGTTCGAGTCCCTTCTGAGGTTCCGAGTTTTGCGACTAACTCAGCATAATTACAGACAAAACTTTTTGTTTTGATGTTGTTTGTATTAATACCCTGGTTGTTGGAATTACAGAGAAATTTCTCGCTTCCAATTCACTTTGGGCTTTTGGTGGTTCATCGATGATTTGCATAATTTTAAAGGAAAGGTAGTGTTGTTCTACAAGTATTAACAATATTTTTTGACTTTTGAGGAATTCGCGGATTTCTTCAACATTACGAGTGATGGACTGGAGATTTGGATGATTTTAGTAACTGGGAAACGTTCTTCTGGAAATCAATACATGAATATGTCAATGGAGCTTTTAAATGAGGTGATATGTACTTAAATTGACGGTAGATTACTTGTAAATACTCACAAAATTTTTCATATTACGACACCCTACTGAAAAGCTTCTATTCATTTAGAGGTGTTTCGTATAATAGGCTTGCAGTGGTTGAGTCAATGGTGAGTTGTATGATGTTAAATTGAAGTAATTGAAGATTGAACGACTCGATGAATTCGTCCAGAATATTTCTACTGTAATTAATGGCAATGTAATTCATTTCAACGACATAATGCACATCAACATCAACAATGTATTTCATTGGTACAAAGTGAGTTGTTACTGAATGTTTACCTCGTTTTTTCCCGCTCTTCTGTCTTGCTTTACATGTCTAATCGAAGGGGATGAAATTGACAACTTTTGGGCGAAGCAGAATTTTTTAAAGCTGCACATTCTTCTATGAGCACAAACATATCGGCATCTTTCGTCTTCATCATCATCATCTTCATGGACCGTTTCATCACTTGCATCATTTCGTAGTAATTTCCAATCTTCATTCTTTCAGTTTTCTTTCTAATTAATTTATATGTAAATGAAAAATTCTATGATGCTCATCTTTCAAGTTTCTCTTTTAGTAAAATAAAAGTAGTTTTAAAGAAATGCTGTTAACAAAACGACTCACAACATTGCTGAATACGGTAGCGCGCTGCAATGGCAACGAATTCCTCCTTATGCTGCCAATCTCAAGTGTTCACTCAAGTGAATGATCACCTTCACACGATTGAGAAAAAAAGATTTTTGCCTCACTGAATTATTATGCATAATTTAATACGCTTGCAATTTAGTAGTATGTTTTATTTTTGATTTTTAACCTCTTTAATATTCTCTGATTATGGATTGAATTATTGGTTAGCTGAAATTTAACGTACGCAATTTTATAATCAGTAACTAAGAAATCTATATGATTTCTAGAAGTATATCGATGACGTCATGCGGAAGTGTGTCATTTCAAAATGATTTTCGTTCTCTGATGAATAGTTTAAATATCGATCTAATATACTAAATAGATTTTCTTCGGTCTCTACTATTTTTTTCAAATATTGTTACTCGCCCGAAAATAAGTGAGTCTTAAGGCAGAGAATAAATAACCAGATATTATCTACAATAAAATTTTTCTTCTGACAAGATTTCGAGATATTCCTATATTCTTCCTCAAAAAAAATAGGTTAAAAGTGATTGGTTGCAAAAAAGGGCCTCCTAAAAAAACCTTAGGATAAGCAGAGCGCTATTTCAGTGAGATTAAACGGGAGATTTACAACAAAAATTAGAAAATACTTCTCAGTATACAATCACATATCATTTCTGCAAGCGTATCTTCACGTTCTATCTTTTTCTACCACGTCTAATGTATTCTCTTTTTGCTCTAAGAATTTACTGCCATTCAAAATAACCTTTTAAAGTCATCGTGAAGACGTCTAACCATCTTTCTCTTCCTTCTGCAGCGCGTTCGATACCTTGTTTGATAATAGGATCTCCCTCCAGGTTTCCAGCAATACATTACGCTGAGCAAACTGTGAGGCTGAAACGGTTCCGGAGTTTCACAATTATTTTATTCTTCACTACATCTTGTACATTTTGTCTACCCGCTCGTTGCCTTCTACTACTTTTAGTGCAAAGTAAGCGTTGGATTTCGATTGCGGAAACATTCATCTTTATTTCGTGACTGTTGCAATATGCGATTCGTTTCGTTTGTTTTTCAAAGTACTAATATTCAAAGTCTGCTTGATGAATACACGTAACCGATACTTCTATTACAGCATCTTCCAAGGATTAACCCTTTTCCAGTATCATAAATTACACTTAATGGCTAGCTTTTATCATTTGCATTTGAGCCTCTCCTTTGTGGCGCACTTGGTTTGTTTTTAGCATGCGCTAGAATAATTTTTAAATGCATAAGCTGTATCCACTAATCTTTAACTTTTGATTATAGAGTTTGTGCGTTACACGTGCAGATCTTCACTACAGTGTGCTCACATTCACTTAATCTACTGTTCCTGAAATTTTAGCGCTTCTCCATACTTGTCAGAATCAACGCTGCTCTCTCTAGACTTTCTCAGGGTCAGAGTGGACTGAAGTCTATTCATAGGAATCGACTTCTGACCGTTTTTCATGTACACCTACTTATTCAGTTTTATCGTAACCTATAAAGTGATTGTATGTGAGTTTGTTCTATGAAATGAGTTAAGAAAACCAGACTCGTATATCTCCAACGAATGAATTGTTCTCGATTAGTCTGGAATCGCTTGTATGTGAGAGATGCATCATACCACCTAGACGTTGTTACGAAATTCTTCGAACTTCATTTCCATTTTGAGCAGAATTTTCGTATATTTTTTAATCAAACAAGTATTTCAGTATGCATATTCGCTGTCAATGCACTTTTCTGGCATCAACCTAAGTTATCCAGTGGTTGAAACTATAGGACACAAGTTTTTCATTGGAAGTCATTTCTTTGGAGTGAATAAGGATAAAGATTCAGAGGTTATTCGTTTGGTTCAACTTCTTTAAAGGAATAGAAAATGCAAACAAGATTTTCTTTATGATCAGGAATGCAGATCATGTATATTCAGGCGACTTTAAAATGCTTTCAAATAGGTTGAATAAGTCATTCCAGTATGGTCCAATTGAGAATTTGGAATATGTGACATTATGGTATATGACTCAAGCAGATAACTCTACTGAAAGAAAAAAGTTACAAGCGCTACAAATGACTCTGTTTGACTTAAGTCGTCAAGATAATTTCAGTGAAATGATTAGCTACGACATTTATGGTGATCAGGTAAGTCAGTGTTGAATCTATTAGCTAAAATTGTCCAGTTTCGTAAACTTTAAGATTCCTTATTATAATTCATTGCCGCCACTCATACCATAAGAAAATAATATATAGTATATTGTTGTGTTAGATATTCACATCCCACTATTATTAGAATCCATGAAGTGGTTGGCCAGTTAACTTAATCTTGTAATTGGATTCGAATATTCCAAAAGGTCGTTAAAAAAATTTGACTTGGAATTATCAGAAGAGGACGTACCGACAGTAATTCTTCACAAATTTCCAAATGCTAACTAAATTCAGATAGCTAATATGGAAATGCTTCGAGGGACATTTTACACCGTGAAATTTTTCGCATCAGGAGTAATCCTGATGATCTTGTTTATGGCAGTCGTTTTCAATCATATTGCTTGGACTTCGCAGGTAGGTGCGTTATATAAAGACGTCACGTGAACAGAAAGTTAAGTAGAAAAATATTGTTTTGAAGGGTTGATGATTAGGAAAGAAAATTTTCTGCTGGAGTTACGAATGCTGATGTTTTGCGTCATATAGGAAAAAAGAAAGGTTTGGCAAAGCGATACCATTTCGCAAAAGCTATTCTTGAGAACATAGTGCGAAAATTTGAATGGACGGTATGGGAGTGGAAATTGATGGTCGGCTACTTTACCGTTTTCGCTTCCTCGATGATATCGTATTCATAACACAGAACATCGAGCATGTTAAACAAATGTTAGCCGATTTTAGCAACGCTTGCGGAGGAATCGGCCTTGAGTTAAACCTCAAATAAACGATGATTATGGCGAACAGATACATTTCTGATTCTCCATCCACTCTCAACGAGACGAACATCTCAGAATGCTCAAGCTACATGTATCTAAGTCGTCAATATGAGAAACTACGTAGCACCAGAGCTAAGCACAAGGAAACAACCAGCTTGGGATGCATGAAACGATATGATGACGAGGACAAAGAACGTGAAACTCAGAGCACATTTTAACGATTCTTCTTCTTTTTCCGCGGTTCTTCTTGTCTTGAGATGCTTCGAAAACATGGAGACTAAGAAAGGAAGATGAAAAATATTGAGCGCATTTGACCGCTTCATCGAACGGGTGATACTAGACTTTTTTCGGACAAAACAAGTAAAAGTGGGAATGTGAAGTTTTCTTGCGTGTAAAGAATGGCCGGTGTAAACAAACTGCAGGTGAATGAACCAAGCGGACATTAAACGTACTGCAGAAATTTTAGTTTTAGAACTCTCTGGAGGCTCTAGTGACAAATTATGACGCTCAACAAATCTCTAGAGCGAAAAGAACTCATTCTACTACTCACGCACACAATGGGAAAGAACTAGAAATTTCACTAGTGCCCTCTCAACTCTTTCGATGATCAACGAGAATCCTCTTGTTTCAGATTCATTATATTGTACTACTTGTTGGGAAATTTTGAGCGAGTTACAACAACATTCTTTCTGAAATTCTGTAATGGATTACTCACGAAAATGAAATGAAAGGACACCAAATGACAAAAACTAAATTGAGAAAACCATTCATATCGTAAGTATAGCATTTTAGCCAGTTCTCATACTTGGTGCAATCGGTGCTCCTGCCATAGCTACAGCGACGTGTTTCTCAATTCTTGGATGGGTCAACTTCCCGTTCAATTCTATTATGTGTATCACACCATTTCTTGTCATGGGTATAGGTAAGTATTTTGTTTTTTTCTTCAATACTACAACAAAAATTATTTGAAAGCCGTCCCAACGCCTAATAAAGTTTGGCAGCATTGTAGACCTTTGATTTTTTCAGGTGTAGACGATGCTTTCCTTCTTCTCCATTCCTGGCGTCGCTATGGACATCTGCCAGCAAAAGAAAGAATGCGAGTCGTAGTTTATAAGGTCGGTCCATCTATGGCTATCACCTCAGTGACAAACACTCTTGCTTTTGGAATCGGAGTCGCATCGCCGACACCACAGGTATGGAATTATCAAATCGAAATAATGATCAAAATTGAATTAAAATGTTGCCGAATATTTAAAGAAGAAATGAAGCTAGACGAAATAACCAAATCACATAGCGCTGCAACAAGAGGTGCCACAGTGATACGCGGGCTTGATATCGTATACACGGTTTCGAATCCGACTCCAGGTCACCAAGCCTTTCACCCTCTAAGGTTTTTTTGGATTGGCACCAAATAATCTGGGAGGGTGAGCAGCACTTAGTTGGAAATGGGCTGATTTTCTCTAGTAACTGTATAGAAATAATAGTAGAGTGATAGGGTAATATAATAGAGTACGCCAATGTTTATTACTTACATGCTTAGCTTTCTCATAGCAAAACCATGTAGAAACAACGAATAAAAATAATGAAGTATTTTGGAGTATCAAGAATGACAAATAAATGGTCAATCACATAACAATCAATAAAAAATCTAATGCAATAAAGCGAGTGTTAAAAAATGACGTAGCAATCACACAACTATCACCACTGAAGGCGATATGTAATTGAGAGAACTCCGACTTCAGTGCAGGTCAATGATCTCCGTTATGAGCTGTGGTTGCGGAGATGAGCGAATGTCCTCGTATTATTTCGATTTCCCCTAATCAAGGTTTACCTTCAGGCGACCACTAAATAATATACATAGGGCAAGATAAGTTTTGGCGTTGATCAATTCCTATTGTGGGATCCGCCTATTCGTGTTCAACGGGATGCCATTCGGCCTTGAACAAAATTTAGCCTGCATGTCATTGTGGTATATCCACCACTTACGCTCTTTCCAGATAAAAAAGATAGCTTAGAATAATGGGAAAAGTCGCGAGGATTCTCTAAAATTAGATACATCTACTACTTTTCGATGACATGGACTAAATATGACGCCTGGAAATTATGCTAGATAAAAGGAATAGAAGCAGAATTATTGAAGTGTTGAGAAAACCTTTGCCAGGATTAACAGATAGTAAATAATCATCATAAAAGATGAATTGACATGATCGTTTTGCTTATGGAAATAGTTCCAGAAATACGTAAACTTACAGCGTTCAAACCGACAATTTTTCAAAAGGAAAATTGGTCATAATAATAAGTTAAAGTAGTTTTGGATTATTTTTTGAGAAAAACTTATTTGATTGGGTCGCGCTTATAAAGGCACAAAGGTTTCTTAACAACAATAAAGGTTTTATATTTAACTAAAGAAAAATAGTACACTACAACCAGATATCTGACCGCATTATAAGTGATGGGTTTTGGCCTCGAGTAGAGTGAGTTCCTGTGTGGTTACATGGGAGGTTTATGGTTTGTAGGTATCATTCAATATAAAGATATAGAATACATGACGGCTGTAGTGCAAAGCTAGTAGAAAATATCATGATTTACACTAGACCCAAATGATTTATGTTTCCGCATGAATAGTTCGATCTGAGCTCCGACAATACTGGAGTATTTATTAAAAGTTGGTCACATACTGAAAAGCTGGCCTTGAAATGCAAGAGTTGAGCAAGTGTGTGAAGCCAAACTCAATTTATTCAATTTTCAGATGAGTGCATTTTGTTTATGCACTAGTATCGCTATCTTATTGGATTTTATTTTCGAGTTTCTTATTTTTTGCCCGTTGCTCGTTTTATACTACAAGGAACGAGAACAAAAATTTTCATATAATATTACGTAAGATGTTTTCAATTTCTCCAAATACTTCTATAAAATCTTAATTTCGTAATTTTCAGATGGTTCTCCTGGGAGAGCTACATCAATGTGTTGTTCTCGCCGTTGGGAAGGCTTCTTGTTGTTATATTCACTTTTTTACTCTATACATGTGCTCTGTCAGGCATTATAAGAATGAAACCATCGTTTGATCCTTCTAAGACATTTCCACGAGACTCCGAACTCTTACTTTCACTGCACAAATTTGAAAGCATACAACGTGAAGTTAGTTCAGATCAAAATGACTTATTTAGCTGGTTGTCATGATTTGAACTCAATGTTTAAAATTTATTTTCACAGTATACACCTGTCAACTTCATCAGCTCTTTACCTGACCTATCCAATTCTTACGATATTGAGACGTTTTATGAGATGGTACATCGTCTTGAAAGCAGCGAAGGTTGTTACGGATCCGAGCGAACTCAAATTGTGTTAAGGGATTTCATTGAGGTGACAAACCAGAATCCACTACTTATTTTTGTTGCTATTTGCTTATTACATGACAAAAATTTTTGTCTTAGTGGGAAAATGCAAATAATAATTCGTTGTCATACGAACACCTTCAACTATTTCTTAACCAGCGACAATTAAGTGATCGAGCTAGTGTGAAGTATACGAAAAACAAGTCAGTCTTCTAGTTTTATACCATACTTCGTTTTTCAAATGCCTCAGAAATTTATTTCAGTGAAACACTGGATTTCTTACGAATGAACTTCATTGTTATCTGCCGAGGTATAGAACCAGATTTTATTCCCATTGAAAACAAATTTTTTTAATTTCGATTCTGAATAAGCAATCAGCTAAATTCTTTGAGTATTCATCAATGATTATATCAAAATAAAATTGTGCAAACTATATGAAATTAAGGCGATTTGGATTGGAACCGAAGAGCGATGAAAATTGATTCCATGCGAAAAATAATTGACGAATATCCTAAATTTCAATCAAGCCTTTTCGATTACGATTGTACCATTTACGATCTTATCATTACTGTAAAGGTATACCTATTCTTAGTCATTAGCAATTTTCTTAACCGAATTCATAATTTCGTTTTCCCTCCTGCGATGCATTGAGTTTCTCAACATCTGCCAACCAAATTTCGAAATGCAATCTTCTTTTTTCATGAAATATAGCACCAGTTTACCCGAGTTCCATAGAAGACATGACGAATATCCCGTTTCCTCCGTATGGAGCTTCTCACTTTTTGTTTTGAAATTAATTCACATACAGGTGGATCACAAAACTTTACCATGAAATACTGTGAATAATGACGAATGGTTTGTTAGCGAGCTAGGAATTTATTTGCTTGACACGACAACAAACTGTTCGTCGTACTATTTTGATTGCAGGCTCTTAGACGTATCAGTGTGATGGAGTATCATCTTTAACTCAAACAGTTGAATGACAGGGTCACACGTCTACTTTCATGTGAAAGGTATAAATTAACGCGATGAAGCAGCACAAGGAGTCGATGATGTCAAGCATATCTAACGATCTGTTTCAATGCCGCTTCTTGATTTTTATAATTGCTAGGTATCGCCCAATGGAAAGGAATATATACCAGATTTTGATTTTCTCATGTACAGTTCATCTCGCTGTTTCTCAGTTTTCAGTTTATTTTCAAAATTTTTAATCTTACTTTACTTTTAATGAGTGTAAAATTCAAAACGAAATGCAATTTACTTGATATTGCCAGAATGGTACTCTCATCTAATTCAGACATTCATATGTTATAAAGTCTTCTCTTACATCAGGAGGAGCTGATGAAATCGGTGCTTATCACGTTTCTATGTATGATTGTCGCCTGCGCCATCATGATTCCCAGTATCATTGGAGCTTCGATTGCTGCTTTCTCAATGCTGTCAATTTCTTTTTGTATGTTTGCAATCATACATTATCAAAAAATTATCAATTAGCATTTTTTTAACATTTTGTGAGATTATTTGGATTGATAATGACGTCCACAAATTCTACTAATTAGCATTGTTGGGATTTCTTGCGATTTGGGGACAAGACCTCGATCCGATCACGATGATCAATGTGCTCATGGCTATCGGATTCAGCGTCGATTTTAGGTTCGTCCTATTTCAATACTAGAAATCAAATTATTTCTTTCGTTACTATGCATCCCGCGTTTCATGCATTCAATTCCACAGATTTCTTGAAGCATCATTTAGTGCTCATATATGCTATCATTATCACGTGGGAATAAACGAAGGGATTCTGCTGAGCAACAAAGAGAAAGTGGTCAAAGTCTTACAAGCCGTTGGTAGGCCGATGTTCGAGGTCATTTTCAAATTTCACAAAGATATTCAAAAATGATAGCAAAATACAATATTTAAGAGAGGTATTATACTGTTAAGGCTTCTTTTTCGACTCTGATTTGCATCACTCCACTCTTCTTTGTTCCCGTCTACATTATCGTCGCGTTTGCAAAGACTGTCTGTATTGTGTCAGCATTGGGCTTGCTGCATGGTATCGTCATTATTCCAGTCTGTTTATCAGCATTAAATAGAAATCAGAAGCATTTATTGGACACTGCGATTTTGGATGAACAGGAAACTATGCTGCATGTGAAATAATCGGCTTTGCTCTGAGGACTTGAAAATGGACCAATATAGCAGTTTTTCTTCAACTTCTGCTTGATAACTGCGTTTCCAGTTTATCCAGAATTCTAGTACCCTACAAATGCTAAATGCATTTTATAGTTCCGTAACTGTAGATCGACAAAGAAGTCAAATACTACGGTTGAATACGGTTTAATTTTTCGATACCTTTAAGATTGAGATAGGGTATCCGTTTATGCTTTATGTTATACCATTAGATTACTTGATATAGGTACTGATTGTTTGCCATATAGATTTTACAGTCAAAAATCGCATTTCTTTCACAGAATTACTTTATAAATCTGAAATACTCCTACTCAATTACACAGTCGTTCTTTTCCTCATTTAAGTGATGCCTGTTTTATATTACTCATCTTATATGATAAAGTTGTGAATACCTTATGAAATGTGAAAAGCTTTTCTTACGTCATATTGGTGATTGTTTTCAAAATCTCAACTGGAGGATTTTAATAGAACCAAAGTCAAAATAAATAGCAGGGCTCGTTTACAGTCTAGGACTTTGAGCTTTCTAGAATCAGAAGCATTTCTTTTCATATTTACAAGCTGAAAATTCTGTAAATCTTCAGTAGAAAATCATCATTGGCAAATATTAATATTTTTTTCTTTTTGCTATTGTGTAGCCAAGACGATTTCCGTCTTGACGAATTCCTCCAATTTACTCAGTAAAATGAAGTCGGTCCAGTTAAATAATTATTCTTGAACGTCATTCTTTGTTTACAAATTACTTTTCAATAATTTCAACGAGTTTTAATGCGCTACGTTATTGGCAGAGAAAACGTAGCGCAATCACATTCATTATGTCATATCAAACCTAATTAAACTGTAGGAGCAATGAGTTGTAGAATTTTTTTGTGATCAAATAGAAACTGCGTTGTTTAAAATCGCTGTTTTGTGAAAGACCCTTCTATTTTACCTGAAGTATTTCTAATAACTCCTATGAAATTATCAGAAATGAGCGTTTCAATTGCGAAGTTCAGTACTGTAGAGTCCGATTTGGCGTTGAGTTTGCTTGCCGATTCCAACTCGTTTTTCCGCCAATCTCACCATTTCCTCGCTACGCTCAAATCCTTCATCTTCATGTCTACTTCGTTTCCACTTTTTAGAAATGCGATAACGTAATATGCTAAACGATTGTCGCAAACTTTTTTCCTCAAAAATTTTTAATCAAAAATCCTCTTTTGTCCCAATCTAACGAATTCATTGTTTATTGCGATATGGCAGTGAACAGCTTTGGCTAGATGGTATCATCCTGGCGTACTCCTTTTTCACTAGAGCAAAAAGAGTCTTGTCGAAAAGCTAAATTTTCATTGTGCAATTCTCATGACAGTCGCTAAGAATTTTTCTCACAGGATCGTTATACTTCTTGGTCGACAAGTTTTGATAGCGCAGTTTTTGTTGTCTAATGGTTTTTCTTAGTGAATGAAGGCTAGAACAAAGGGTAAAAGCATTCTTGACGGACTTCGATAAAACCTTGCTACAATTAGGATTAGATGATACAAATGATGAATACAGTTAGATGATCCATACAGCAGAATCCTCCACAAAATTCTGTTTATTCTACAGGTTGCGCCCCATCCAGTGTTTTTGATATGCGCAACAGGATGACTTTTGTGAGGAGAGGTAAAGCACACATAACAAGAAAATCGAACGGTAGTTTTGGATATCCTTTCTGTCCCTTTTTTTATGCAGAAGGACCGTTGGCTCTTTACTAGTCTGGGATCTTGTCATTTTAAAGGTATCATTATATGGCATACGAAAAGTGCATATGGCTTATGGCGACCAGCTTGAAGAAAGTCAGCATTTATTTTATGCTTTCTACCGCAACAAGAATTTCAGAGGAAAGAATTCGTGAAAGCTTGTCTTCGGTTGTGGCTGGCGACGGATTATAGCTAAACGAGAGGCGCGTCCGAACAGACTGTTCTGACACTGCATGTAAAAAGTAGGAAACAGTCTCTATAGCGTGTGGTAGGCGTGTTCATTAGATCTGTTTCCGATGTCACGTTTGCCCTTAGAATAGACCGCCTTTCATCGGTTGTCTTGACCGCAGAGCCCACCGTGTGGTGTAATAAAGCCAAATTTTTGTTGGTGTAGCTATAGTTCCCTGGATTCTTGAGATAGCCTAACTCGGGTGTCCTCATTATCTTCCCAACAAGTAATCACTGGCTTTATGGACCAAGGGAAGTGCCTCCTTGTGACTTTAATCCATCAAGACGGTGGCGATTCTTGATAGGTTTACTGTTGCTTAGGTTTAATAATTAAAATGGGAACCTTGGGATTACTTCTAAGTCACGTTGAGGTGATAAACAATCTGAGAATGATTTTTCTCACTTTTCAGCCAACTTCAAAGAAGTGGTGAATTGATCAAATAGTAATGTCAAGTAATACTTCGTACTTAACGGATATCTATGAACCATAAAAATTTATTAAAAACGAAAAGTCAATTCAGCTCTAATCATACCGGTTGCTTCGAGCTTTCACATTGAGTTAAAAGACTTTCACTTACAGACCCTAAAACATCTAATTTCTGAAACGTTTCCGTGAATTTTGTGTGATTCGAATGCGGCAAAAAACAAACTTTCTTCTGAGGAAGAAAAACTGAAACAGCACTAATTAGCGGGGAACCGAGGTGAATTATGCCTCCAGACGATTTGTATAAAAGAACAAATCGTTATTTACAAATATCAATCATTTACTATGCAGGCGCTTTCTCGTGTTCATTGTCCAACATTTTCAGAGTTAATTGAATGAATAATGTAATATTTAATAATATGTCTATATTTCTAACACGAAACAGAATCAATGCTAGAATATCTCTTAATAAAATATAAAATATTGAACTGCACCATAAGTGAAGCATCATAGATGTACTAAAAATCAAATCGGCTTCTGAATTTTGACTCAGGCAGTTCGCAATTCCTACTGCCTAAGAAACTATCAACAATATAAGTATAAATTTGAAAAGAAATGATAAACTAGTATAGCTAAGATTTTTGTGGAGCTAATTTTCTGCATAAAGAGCTGCTTAGCAATCTGGTTTTGGCAGTGAGAATAAATGGTACAGTATCATAATACACGTCAAAAAAAAATCCAGTGGCATGTAGAGTATCACTGATTAGTGAAATTCAGCGGGCAAAATTGCCATTAATTACTGATGTTGTGGATGACCATGGAGGCTTGAATCAGTTGAGTAAGTTTTGCATTGAGGACACATCCATGTAACACTCGTACACGTCGAATTCACTTTGCATCTACAATAAAATGTTCTTCTCTTAAGCACTAACTTCAAATGGGAATAATCCACCAAATCAAAATTTTGCCAAGCTCTTTCTTGTGCATACAAAATCAGCTTATCTTATCAAAACCTACGAATGTATATTTTCATGTAAAGACATATATTGAATTATTAATAATCAAGCACCTCAAACAATGGTGCGGCTGTAGACCGGGATTATCAAGAAGGACGGAAAGACGGTCAAGAATTGCAGCTCGAGCGCGAATCGAAAGACAGTCGTCTAAACAGAAGATGTTCATTATGGCTTCAAAAGTGTACTAATACCTAGAATGGTGTCATGCTTTTATATCAGGCTGTTCTGTAGTGTTCTTGTTTATAATGTATTTCCAAGAGAAAACAGAAGCGATATTTACTTCCACTTTTTGTACTTTCCCGAACAATTACTATCTGAAGAATTTTCGTGTCAATAATTGATATCATACGATGAGAAGTTAAAGTAATAAATCTTAACACCATAACTATAATTTTAATTTGATTTAGTGGTTTGTTCCTCCTCTCCCTTACTAACCAAATTATCCGAGCTCTAAAAGTTCTTTGATAGTTATTGTTTGCACAGTATTTTTAACAATCGGTAGATGAAATCATCTCCAGTAATCTGGATTATCGAAAGTGCTGTTGTTTTCAACCAATGTATCAATCCGTTTATACGCCATATTTTTTTTTTGTGAAATCGGTGTTCTGCATTAGTGTTGTTTTTTAAAAACCGTTTTCTATTTTTCTTTTGGTGATCAAAAGGGAACGCACACACGTACAAGTGCTTTGTTGTGTCATTTGAATGAGATGTTCTGGGCGATGAACCATCAGAAGGCATTGAGGTACCATTTCGTGCAGAAAACATCGATCCAACAACGACAAACGGACGAATACCGATAGCTGTGAATGATGATATTCAATCGAAATCAATCAATATCGACTGCTTACAAAGAGCATTCTAATTGTCAACATCTAAAAAGTGGACTGCCCAGATTTTACTCTTCAAACATGAATTTTAATGAATTAAGCATAGTAGTGAATTGCTGTAAATCAACGCATCTAATACTGAATTAATCCGGGATGATTATCGCACTCGAATTTTCCACGCCACATAAGTGACAGCTACATTTGAAAAACTTTCTTGTGCTTTTGTATGATCGAGAAAAAGACTACTACTTCGAAATCTCATTTTGTATTTAACACTAGAAAATTTCTCAGAATAGTTATATATAAACAAGAAAAAAATGTTGAGCTGGAAATCAAAGTTCTACAGATTAGAGACATTACATTTTGCTTGAATTTCTCCACTTTCTTACGTGGTTGAGTTGATTCATCTATACAATTGCATAACCAAATTCAATACAAAATGAAATGAATGGCACCTGTGTTTTCTGGGCGAGCAGTAGCATAGCACATTTTTTGAGCAATGCTGGTGACTCCATTTTACAAGCTGCCATTAATATTGGACCAATATTTTGCTCTGAAAAGTTCATAAGAAGATTTCAAAAGCAACTTAGACTTTGGTACTGGTCAAAAACACCTCTAGAGTGTAATGTATTTGATTTCAAATTGAATCAAGGTAGTCCCACAGAGGGGCAGGGTAAGGTAAGTAAACTGGTACCAGAAACATTTGCATAAGATAAATATCCCAAACTTGGCAAGGAGTGGACAACTATATTCACTGTGCTGACCAAGCTCGCATTCAATCATTCTACAAGAAAAACGAACGCGAATGCTTGAGCTCACCACTCAACAGGGATTCATCAAAGGCGAAGTTATGTCATCTCATTTTACCAATTCCGTATTTAAATAACGCATGAAGAGTCTGTAATTTCTCTTTCATGCTCATAGTTATTTTCTTCCAGCGACAAGTAGCGAATCAGATATTTTAAAAACAATGAGTATCAGGAATAAATCCAAGAAGAAATATACAAATGATCTATGTGAGGTCAAGGTCAGTTTGAAAAAACGTTGTTCTATTTTCAAGGAAGGCGAAGACAGTGTTCCGAATAATTACTGAATAAGTTTTTCGATTTATGTGCAAAATACGAAAATAGCAAATATAAGAAGGTACCACTAAGGCGAAGCTGTGGTGGATGAACCGCCATAAGGAATGCTCTGAGTTCATCGTGTGAACAGGGGCAGAATATCTCTTCAACACCAGAAGATGAGCAGTATACACGTTCCTGAACACGAAATACTTATCGCATTCGAAATCGTTGTACACATTGTACAGTCTCAAGTCTCACCATGAAAAATCGATAATGATAAATGTATGGATATGATTAAGATAATTCGTACGTTCTCAAGTGTTGCTAGTAATGTATTTTTAGTTGAATTTTCTTAAATAAAATGACCTCGTTTGTATTTTAACGTTTCATAGTTCATATAAAAATTTTTTCACTTCGAAACTATTTTTTTCCTTACATCACTCTGAATTTCGTTCATTGATTAATTTGAACTTATTGCTTGATGTCCCCATTTTTCTGAATACATTATATTAATTTTTACGGGAATACTGTAATTTTCAGCTAATTTTGGACGTTGTGATTGGTTGAAGAATGTCGCTTTTAAAATAGTCTCTCTCATGTAGAAATGAATTTATGGCTTAAAAAGAAAAAAAGCATCTGCCAGCTGGAAAAAGTAGGATTATTCAAAGCCATATTGATATTTTCATAGCAATCAAATAATTTTAATATTCAATCATAGGGTTTCTAGTGAATAATTTGCAGTGGAAAATCATATGAAGAAGAAATGAGGAAATGAAAAAGGAGGAACCGTCACCGAAGAGAAGCTAGGAGCAAGAGATTTTCGTTGAAATAAAATACAGTTTTCCAATTTGATTCCGTGGATCTCGTGAAGCTCTCTTCCTGTATAAATTGAAACCCGCTTACTACGACGATTTATTGCGTCATTTTCTGCATTAAATATGCCACGTATTCAAAAACAAATGCACTAGTATTTCGAAATTTCACTCAGCTAACGTCCTAGAAAAATCGCAGATTATTTTGAGGACGTTTTTCTTTTTGAATGGTATTACTGAGGGAAAAATCCCTATCTAACAACTGAACGGTGAAAAAATTTCAAATCATTCTAAATTCACTTCTTTTTGCCACTCCACTTTCATGGTGGAAATGAAAATTGCATTTTGAATCAAATAAATTTCTAGTGCAAATGACTGATTTGAACTGGAAATGTTTCTCAAATTCACCTGCTTCACGGAAGGCTTAATTAAAAATGTCGTTTCCTTAGCGAAACTAAAATGCTACAATAAATAATAACAGTTTTTTTCATAACTTACAAAACTCAATGCTAAAAAAGAAATAATACTTGATAAAAAAAGTTGAGGAACCCGTAAAAACAAATCGAGGGACAAAATTCTGAAAAACACCTCAATGATCACCACCTGAAACACATTGGACCAGGCAGCCATATAATATGGATTCACATGATATACTCGGCCAGTTTTTGCTCGAATTGCGGTAAAAAACAGATCAGAATGTCGTTGGAACATTTCCAAATCTACAGGTGGCTCAGCAATTTCCTGAATACGGAGATTATCATAAGCAACAACGATCGACAATAATTTTTCCTAGTAAAAATACCTCTGGTGCTGGTGCATTGTGAAGACGCTCGAGTAGAAGAACTTTAACTCGGTCGCTTAACGCATAATAACGCGATCCTGTCAGATCAACCTTACTGTTTGGTCGCATTTCACGCAAACATAAAATTAATAGTCGATTTAGTTTATATCTGAAAAATGCTTCGGACAAATAGTTGTCTTTTTCAATACAACTGAAGTTACAATGATTGTATTTAAGCCAAGACATTCAGCTGTTTGTAGTAGAAATCTATTGACTTTAAAGAAAGTTTTATTTTTCGTATGATGCGAAAAATATTCCATATTCTCGAACCTGTCTGCAATCCAAACTTTTTCTAAGAAAGGTAGATTGTGACTTATAAGGAAACATTCACAACGATGAAGCAAACCATCCATCTGCAAACGAAAATCGATTATTGACTGTTAGAGTTTTAAGATAATGATGATGTTTTGCAATTAGATTGTATATCAACAATCTACTTTTCTATCTGTTATGTCTAACAATGCGAACTAAATCCTTGGAGATTCAAACTTCTATGAGATGAGTCGAAACACTAACTACTACTTCTCATACATTGACATACATTATGGTAATTAATAATAATTGATAATTGTTAGCGTTGATCAATCCCTTGTGGTGGGATGCGCCCCCGCATTCATGTTCAACGTGATATCGTGGAGGTGGTTGAATGCGTGCCTGGTCTACACATGACTTGAGTTGACCACTCTTCACCAAGTCAGTGTCAGTTATCTTACCCAGACTCCTCTGGTACCAATTTACCGACCCCGGAGGGATGGCGGGCTTGGTAGGCCTGGGGGGCGGCCACGAACTGAATCGGCCGGCGTGTCACTGCGGCACCTCCACCACTGAGCCACTGCGCCCCCTATACATTATGGTATCAATTTTAAAAAGAAAGAATCCCATAAATGTTAAAATACGTAGATTTACTTTTTCAATAATTAGTGAAAAAATAAAAATTTGAACACGATTTCTTCAATTTGTCACATTTTAAACATGCCGGGTTAATTTCTTTGCTATCGGCAATAAGTCGGTAAGAATTTAGTCAAACCTGGTAATCATATGCAAGTGGAAGAAGAATATGAACAGATTGATCATCAACAGACTTATAGGTGGGATGGATACATTCTAACATTTCCACCACGTGCTCGTACTGTACGTTTGCCAGAATCAGCTCGCGATCTGGACACTCCACACACCACGCCCTGAACAGCTAGCTGATTAGTATGTCAATGAAGCTATTCAAAACATGAGAGATGGGAAGCGCCACACATTCATATTCATCGTGATATCGTGGAAGCGATTCTCCACCATACTATCATTTGAGCCAAGCATCCTTTACCAAGTTACTGCTGCTTAGCGCAGGCTTGTACCAGGTGATCGTGAAATTAACGACTTCCAAACATGAAAAATTGTCGTTGACTGTCCATCTCGCCGACTCTTACGAGATCCCATCTAACGTTTAGTCATACATTGTGTCAAGCCACATCGTCATAGGAAAATCAGCATTATTAAATGCTAATCACCAATAACAGCAGCAGATGAGAACGATTTAGACGCTTCTCACAATGAGTAGGAAAAAGTAGTGCGGAAAGAATATTTTGAAAAATTTTGTTGTCAGGAACGTCAATACGAGAATGGGAACGACAAACGAAAAACATTGAAAATCAAGAAGTTCCGATTAGGAGATCGAATTGAAAATAGATAGCGACTTGCTGCACTTTTGTGTGGGACTTTCGGAGAAAGATTAAAAGCGATGAACGGAAAACACCTAAGGATTAAAGTGTTAGGATTAGATGAGATTTGAAAAATGGAAATCTTGAAGTATTTCTGTCTACAACAGCCCCCTTCCATGAAAACTAAAAAACACCGTCGATGGATATGGGAGTCACAAACGGAATGACCCACGCAGAGACTGCTCATATCTTACTAGCAGAAAATGGTGTCCTTTCAATACGTTGATAATACCATCTTTTTACAATGAAGCTGATTATCCCTTTCTCCGTACGAAGATTCGTTTTAGCGGAGAACTAGAGAAGAAGATTTATCATTGCACTAAACAGCATTAGGACCTCTAAAAGACGTAATTGGTCAAATGACAGACACAAGAATACTTGGTCATTTTTTCAACTCTACAGTTTTCTTGGTGTTCTGCGACGCATCCAAGAAGTGGGTGATGTCTATACCACCGTCAAGAATTTGACGAACTAACCACTAAGGGGTTGAAAGGTGTTATCTTCAATATAACCGACTAACACAGTTTTCTTGGAAGGTACCTATAAGATAGGCGAGCGTTTGAGACAAACTTCAAGAAATTATATTCATAACTGTTCAAGATATTAGAATCACGGAATGGATGGCGCCAATATCACATTTGCGCAGAAGACCGAAATTATGGTCGACCGCATGTAAAAAAAACGAATGGAAAATGTCGAAATTCACATTCCACGTAATGACGGGCCATCCAAGGTGTTAAGTCCAAGAAAGCATGAATAATTAAGCAAATAAAGGACAATTAATAGTAGTAGTAGTGGCAGCACCAGTAGTACATCAAGTGACATTAAGCTAGAAAGAAGACTCTGTCAACTCAAACAAATGAAAAGAATATTTATTACTGGAAAAATTATGAATAGTTTCACGATGAAGTGTGAGGAATGTGCGATTCTGACGGATATTTTCATACCAAATACACTCAATATCGTCGTACTCAAACACTGACAACGACAACGACAACGACAGCATTCCATGAAGCAAATCAAAATAGAAACATTTGCTCATTTTCCATCATTGGTTGTCGAATATAGACCGCATTTTCTCTATGTGATAGATTATAGAAATGGCACATACCTTAATACTGGAGACCATACAGAAATGTAGTGTTCATCAACATACAGCCGCTTATTTTCAACAAGCAACGGTCTTGTTCGTTGGCCATCAGGACGCGTGAAATCGATCGACACATTGATCGAGGGACCCACAGGTCCCTCCACCGGCGTACGTGGACGTGGTGATGCAAACACGGCGAATTTGTGACTGTAAGAAAATTACTAGTGATAGGGCTTAAGGAAAAAGAACAGCGAACGAATAGACGAAGGAAAGCCACAATTAGAAATGAGGGACAGCAAAGGAATTTCTCGTTATGAAAATAATAAAAAGAATCATATTCACCTTTCTCGCTCACATTTTCGTTAATCCGTTTCTTCGTAGCTACACCAAAGCGGTTTATCATCAAAGTATGTCGTTGAGTAATTTGTCAATAAAGTTTAATTATGACTATCTTAAGTTTTTTTAATGGAAAAAGCTTGGATGCTATCATTGTGAATCAAGTACGTAAGTTATATTTTTCGAACAATGCATAAAAGAAATATTCTTGATGCATATTATCATTAGAAGAATATGATTCGAAGAATTGAGTCAACTTCTCAGATACATTCAAGAGAATATCACAAATGAAACTTGTAAGAGTATTTCAAGCTTCAATTATAGAACAATAAGTGGAATTAAGACGAGCTTCCTGTGCTGGTGAGGCCCGTTTCAACCACCCACGTTTCCAGCTCCATCGTTCTTTCGTTGAGATGAGTGGATGTCATTCTGCTCTGTACACTTAATTTGACCCAGCATTCTGTATACTGCCACTGGTTCTTCTTCCATTTCTCGGTAGCAATTTATCGAACCAGAAGATGACGGACATGGTCGTCGTAGATGTCAACGCTAATAATCCTGCACGAGTCTGAGTCGTTTCATCACAGCAGCATCTTCTACCACTGTGCTATCTACCAACGAAAGATAATACTTAAAAATAAAAATCGAATCAGTAAAGGTCGGTCAAAAAGGCATTATTGTGAATACCTTAATAATTAATTTTACAACCTTACGGAATATATTGGTTTACTGATCAGCATTTGATCTAAACTACAATGATGAAATTGATAATGGATTTCGAAGAGGGCTAAGCGAAACCATTGAATCCATCATTGATTTTTAACCAGCAGAAGTTTCAAAGAGATGAAATAATACCTAAGAAATTTATATTTGATGCAAGATAATTTATAGTGTTTGCCATGACAGTAGCTCTTAACCTCCTCCCATTTGCACTCCAGACTTCCTATCGGTTAAAATAACAAATTTAGTAGAATAATTGCAAAGTCACTTTTCTTTACAATAATCTTTGCATTCAATAATAATTGATAAGAGCTTCATGTTACCTTATCGGAAGGAATAATACATTCATTACACTTCCAGACGAAAGAATAACACATTTGAAAAAGTGGAATGGTGAAGATATGAAAAAGTTTTTTTTTGTTTTTATGTTAATAATAAAAATGTGAACCGGTGTGGAAAGAAAGACCTGTTCTCGCCAATATTCTCTTAGTTTGGTAGCGAATTGAAATCATCTAAGCTCAAAATCATTTGTTAGCAGGAATAAACGAAAGTTTCAATCATTTTGGAAAAATAAGAGCAAGTTCTCGATATTGTCGACTGATATTGATGGAGAGTTGACTAGTGTTGTCCAACTCCTATTGTTTTTGTTTTTGTTTTGTTTTTGTTGACGTGTGAGCAGAACATCTCCTCAAATGGTTTCATAGTAAGAAATTTATCAATATTATAGTATGTTTATATCATTTTCATTGTTTACAAAGAGATGTAATTTACAAAACAAATCGCAGAGTGGCGACACGTGCGAAAGCCTTCCACATTTTTATAGGACAATTTTGACATTGGACTTTTTTTTTCGCTCAAGATATGCTAGACATTCATGAATACGAGTGTAAAAGCACGGGATGGAAAACAAAATTAACTGGACTTAAAGCAGAATGCGAGCCTCAGTAAGTCAACTCCTATTCACCTTCTGTTGAAATGAAATGATTGCAGGAAACCAAGCGTTGCCTAGCCTCGGTGAAATTATTAAAAACATTTCCGAATGTTAACAAATTCAAGAGAGATTCTTCTATCTCTTTAGAGTTCTTTTTTACAGCTTTACAATTTTTTCAATCATAACACACATGAGGAAGAACAAGAATTTTTTCGAGTCAAATAAAGATGAATAATGATTAGAGAATACAAAAATATGCAGAAAAAAACAGACATCATCATAAAAAAGATAAAAGGTATTATAATAAACTATTTGAAACAAAGGAAATCACTAGGACAAAATTATGGACTTGGAACACCACGGGTAGCTGTGAAAATGTCCGACTAATTGAATTTTTCCCATTAACAAGTCATAATTATAGCTAATGAATATTTGATTTCGCTCTATTCCACTGTTTTCTGATGAGAACAGAAAATGTTCAGTGCGAAACGAAAAACAATCGAGCCCATTTCAATACCGATGGGAGCTGAAACGTTCTACACTATTCAATACAACGTCATCCAAATGACAGGACGGAACAAAAATCTTCTTCAAGAAATCCGAACGTGAGGGTGGTATTTCTTATTGACTTAAGGCGACATTAACCAACTTGAACGATTTGGATAAAAGCGAAGATATGAGTAGATTAAAGCACCGCGTTGTCGTGAATGGCACATGATCGATGTACTGTGATAGGAAACGTAGTCCTTGAGAAAAAACTGAAACATCATCGTGATAATTCTTCAAATGAATGTATAATATGGAACGAAGCTTCTTTCATGGCTGGATCGATACTGAGTTTGCCCACCATGCTGCCTCTCCTCTTCTATTCACGAAATCAATGCGATGTAGCCATGGGAGGGCTTCAATGTGTGGTCTTAGACGAAATCTTTCAGAAAACCAATTTAGACATGGAGAGTTGAGGAGAGACACCGAAAGAAGTGACTCGCACTTTTAACAACAACATTACCTCATGCTTTAGTACTGGTTTAGTACTTTCCAGTAAATGTGCGTAACCACGAATTTTTTAAAAATGTGATTTGGCTATGCACTCTGAATTCATCTTCAAATTTTATAAAATTACACGCGATCAATATCAAAAAAAATGCAGCTGGAAGTTTCTTCACCATCACCTTTTCAGGGGTTTCCATGGGATCGGCTGAAAGGACATTTTTTAGACGGTTTTGAAATGTTCAGCGAGGAAGAATGAGTAAAATGCCGTACTTTCACAAAGGAAGTTTCTATTTATCCCTTAGTGTACAAATATTTATCGATCTTTAATGTTCAATTCCTGAATTTTTTTTGAAAATAAGAATAAGAGATGTTCTCCAAATATTTTAATATCTTCCGACAATGCAGTAGTCGTCATTAAAATCTGTAGATTCAATAATTGTAATCCAGTTATATTAATGATTTTGCAGCTTTTTATCTGTGAAATAATAGGAGAAGTCAATCGAGGTATCCATCTGGAAATGGAAATTTGAGGAACACCTCCAAGCCAATTGAGGCAGTAAGCCATTTGATAGGAATGCATGCATAGACGATAACGATAGACGATAGAGACTAGAAAATTCTTTGAGCTCTGAAACTCATGGCTTAGGTTTGGCGATATTCTTCGTTGTTTCTTCTTTAATTTTCGAGAGTTACTAATGAGAATAACCTGCATTTCATTAATGGCAACTGACCAGGTGAACATTGCCTTATCAGTGCATATTTCTAAATTTTCCCACAAATAAAAATTTAATAAATCTAAAATAACATGTTGAAATATTTACTTGTTCGACGGCTTGTCAACTTATTGGTCCTCATTTTTCTAGTATTAAGCGTTCTACTTCCTTCATTAATTTGTGATAAATAACTACAAGCAAAAAATTCATACTCTTTATTATTTCATATGTTAATCGTAATGTGCACGAAGTATTTGTCGAATTCAAGAAGTAATCTAATTATTTTTTGAATTGAAAATTAATTTATTTCCTTTGACATCACTTATATCGAACGGAATTTCCATGAGCAAAAAAAAATAATAGCAAAAAAATCAATCATAGAAGTATTAAAGTGCAAAAGTATAACATATCTGAAATGTTTATGACAAATATGAAAATTCCTGGAAGAAATTGGACTGCTAGCGCTATACGGAGCAACTCCAGACTGTAGTAGCAGTCATGAAAATCTACAAAGAAGAAAGCGCTAGAAACCTCTTGTATGGAACTTGGTCAACTACTAGTAGACGCTATAAGATAGACTGTAACACGCTCCACATGAGAATCTTCCCAACTTCCACCGTACCTATATTGAAAAAGGAATTTCTTTGTTCCTTTTCGTCATTATCTTAATCATAAATGGTGGTGTTTCATAGGACGACAGAAGATCTTCCAAAGTGTCTTCAGCTGGTTGTCAGAGAGCAATGAATTAGCCCAATTCTATCAATATAGTGTTGGCACTTTTTGTTCATGAAATAGCCGTCCGTTTCAGAAAAAGCATTTTGAACACTTCATGCAAAAATCTTGTACGCGACGGAATGTGATAGCCGCCTAATATCTGACGACTAATGGTCTTTCGACTGTTAAATCCTACATTCATCTGCTGCGTCTCATTAGGACGAAGTACAATGCAGAAATAAATTCATAAGAACATCTTCGAGCAGCATCGGCTCTATTAGAAACAATTGGACTGCTAATCAACTGACATAACAATTCCACGGTCAAATTTTTGACTCCTCGCTTTCCTCATCTTACCACTGACCCACAATAATACAGTGCAATGCAAAATGCCAACCTTTGACGTCCACATCTTAGTAAAGCAATACTTCAAGAATTATACGACCATAAAAGCGATGAGTGTTAATCAATAAGGTGAAAACATAACTGACTCTACACCTCAGTTTTCTGCTTTAACCGAAACCTTTTTAGATGGTGATGAGAGGAAATCCAATAAATATATTTGCATAATTCATTAATACATTCATTGGTTGGTCGCTATAGGACCAACACAGAAGTAAGTCCGTCTTGATTCAATTTCAAATTTCTTAAATCACTAGACAAATTTTCGATAACATCTATCACTATATTGATTGATGCTCAGTAATCACTAAACAGTTGCGAAAAGAGCGATTTGAGTTCATGTGACTTTTTGCAGCCCACATGATGAGTCGGAAGAAAATTGTTTTCCATTGGAAAACAGTAGATGAAATTTCTCATACTTTTCCGTATCGATGAAATTAATTCGAAAAGTGTTCTAAAAATAAGTGCTCTCTTATTATCGAACGTACACGTGCAAGTAACGAGCTTTCATATCTCCATTCCAACTATCGAATTCAATCCTGACGTGAAAATATGAAATCTAACAAAAATTTACTTGAATATTTCACTTGAATGCTCATAGATAATTTTATTTAACTCAAATATTTACATAATAAATCGCGTCAATCATCAAATTTTCAGTTAGCAGTAGCTAATGAAAGTTAGGAATTTCTTCATTCTACAAGAAATTTTAGCCATCCGTTATTCCTCAGAATAACAATGATAGTTCGTGAACGCGAAAAACCTGCTTAATTAGGGGCTTCTATGAATTCTATCGCGTTTATTTTGCCTCCGTTTTACTTTTTGAACTTATTCTAACCTCTTTTGCTTCGTTTGATGTGGTTTAGTCATACATTTTTCATTTACTTGAAGACTTTGATTTTAGGATGTTCGAACGATTAACATTTCTGATTAGAAATCAAAAAAAAAATTGTGAAATTAAAAAAATTATGCAAAAAAATCATAAATTATGGTGAAATTTGTACGTCAGTATTCGACATGGATCACGACGAAACTGCTTGAGGAATGCGGAATTTGAGTTTGATGAGTCTAAAAGTACACTCCTCAAAAAGGTGTTAATCGTGATATTCGTCGCATTTTGAAAACATTAGCGTTGTTATATTTTGAAAAAAAACTATAGGACTCTTAGTAGATGCAAAGTTGAGAAGTACTTTTCTTTTTTCATTATTTTTGAAACATTTGCATTCGGAAAATAGATTTGAGCTAAGTGGGTTGGCGAGAAGTTAAGCAGAAGGGAGTTCTGGCGAAAATCGTGTAATTGTCATAATGGCATTCGCTCTCAAAAATCAGAGCTTCACTTTGATTTCTTTGATCTCGAAAGAAGCACGGGACTTCCACTATACAATTCAATGAGAACTCGTAAAAATTATAAATCATATTCCTCTTCTAAAACGTTGCACTCAATTACGTAAACAAAATATATGGAACAAAATAAATTTTTAGGACCATTTCTTTCTTAATTCTTAGTATTATTTACTTGGAAAAACTTATCTAAAATTATTAAGCTCAACCAGAATAGACATACGAAACAATTGATCAATTCCGTTACTTACCAATCCTGATCGTCGTTCGATAAGAAACAAGAAACAATCGACTTGTTTTTGTGTACATCATTGATATCAGCTCAACAAATATTGAACAGGTAGCTTAATAATTATCTTATTATCTCTATTGAATAAGCCATAAACTAATTAAAATTATGAATATGCAACAAACATTAGGAAACTGTACGACCAGAAAATTTTCTCCCGATCGATTAAGCATATTATGCAAAAATATATAGGGAAGAAAATATCGTTTCCCTCAATTCTAGCACACAGACATAATTTCGATGTTTCAAAAGGGATGAAAACGCTTGTCACCTATAAACTTGTTGATCACTGATTTTTTTTTTCTCATTAGCAGCTCAAAAGTACAACTATACAAATCGAAAAGAACAAAGGTTCAAAAACATAAGAAGCATTAGGATTCCGAAATCTCAAATGGCTATAAGATCAACATTAACGAACGACCGGCTGAGGAACTGAAAAAGGCACTGTCTCTACATCTCGAAGTCTTTGCTCCATTCCTAGGTAAGCAGTTACGGTGTATGTATCCCACTCCATTCTACTCACTCATAATCCCTCACACAATCTTGTTTCACTTTTGAAATTTGACTATTGCTGTCGTATTATATGGTCAGTCTTATGCACTTCTGTATGATAGTCTCAGTATATTAAATCACCATATATTTCTATTGTTGATCTTGATATATCATTCTGCTTACCGTTTCTTATCTGTTGGCTATCAAATGACACGCTGTTGTACATATACAATCTCATGTAATTCTCCGTGGTAATCCAATAACTATTTATTTGCTGTTGTAATCTGATATATTATTTTTACGTATTGTATAGAAGTTCAATTGCCTAAGTAGGAAGTTTGAGGGTCGACTCTACGCTACATTCCACCACTGATACCAACTCTGACATAGTTTTCAAAGCTGTGTGGACTTGTTTAGTTTTAATTTCAGTTACTTACGCTTATCAGTTGACGTTATAAATCTTACATCATTTTTCTTTTATCGTCGACATATTCAATCACAATGCCAAAGTTATTTTATAAGATTTCCCCATTAAAGTCAAGAAGAAAGTTGGAATGGGATGACGTAGAAGGGAATTCCGACGATTGGGAAATTCAGTATCTTCGCTTCTCCCGTGGTATTGTATTCGTTACAACGAACATCGAACAGACGAAACAAATGTTGACTCACTTCAATTATATTTGTGGTAAATTGATCTCAAGTTTAAAATAAAGAAAGCGATGTTTATGACAGTGAAGAAGTTTCTAACGATTTATTAACGTTTAACGGAAAGAATACCTCAAAGCGCTAAAGCTATGTGTATGATGATGTTCTACTAATCCTTATAGGAAAAATTCACCAAAGTATCTCGCGCGTTATAAGGAAAAATAGATAATTAACTTGTTGTCGCTTAACTCTGTCGATGTTCTGCGAAATATATAGTTGATCCAACTGACGGCATACACGTAGCCGTTGATGTTGTACGTTGTCTTCTCTTAATTGAGACATGTAGTTTTTCTATGGCCTATGATTTGTGCATCTCCTACTAGAAATATCAACAAACATTCGCACTGATTACAACATTGCAGCTTAACATTGTCCAAAATAAGTTCTAAAAATGCTTCTTTCAAAATATCTATTTTAAGCAAACAGTGAGCCAGCTTTCTAGGTGTTGTCGTATTATAGAAATTAAAAAAAATATATCGCCGATTATACGAAATCATGGAAAATATCTAACTAATTTTTCACATGATTGCACTTTCGCATATGATTGTGCGAGTGAATGCACTTCTGAGAATGTGAGAAAAAAATCTCCCTCACCATAGAGGAATCCTATGTGAGCTGTGCCACTGATATGACTTTCACTGAGTTATCGTTTAGGTGATTGAATATGGGTCTTGCGATTGACTTAACATACTGAAACTCTATCATCGTCTCCGATCTCTATCATAGTTTACAATCAAAAATTATTCTGATATCAAGTCACAGACATCAGAACGATGATACAACTTGCCTCACCCATTCTTTTGATTGTCATCATTTATTTTTGTTTATGAATAGGCTAAAAATAATCAATATTCACAAAAAGTCAACAACGTGGCTCATTGAACATTTTGGATGGGTATGTGGTGAATAACAGTGAATTTGATTGGCAATGGAAAAGAACAAACACTTCCACGGTATCAGAATATTTATCATAGAAAAGAACCAATTGAAGTAGAGAAATTTACTCACTTCACTAACTCATGAAAATCGAAGCGACTTTTCACTCTGCAAAATGTTATTTTAGATCTTAGAATAACGAAACTTCTTACAATACACGATCTGAGAGCTTTTTGATTTCTTTTATCACTATTTCAATTGTTGTTTTTTGCACTGTTGACATTTTTGAAATGAAAACTGGACTATTGCTGTCGTATGAACAGTAAGATTTTATCTTTTATCACATTTTTTATGTGAGAGTCAAATTTACTTGTGAACAGTGAATCCGTTAGTATTGAATCAATTGTATTATGACGATACAAATATCAACCAATTCTTTATAAAGGGGCCCTTGACAATGTTAACAAAAATTAAGAAGAATCTACTTAGAAACCAGTTTTCCTTTCGATTAAAGCAAGCAGTTCTATACAAAGAAGCCACTGACGACTTGGTCAACGATTCAGCACTTCACGTCAAGGGCTTTGCTTTTCACCGAAGTCACGCCAGGCTTCACAAAAGCCCTCTCTGTGTAAATGCGACCTGAACACTTTGATCCTACTTAGTCGACAGCGTTACGCAGATATTTACGAAGCTACCTTTCGATATAACAACCTTATCCTATGATTAGCTTGAGGTGATAGCATGATTGAAGTGTCGATAACAACTTATTAAAAATACTCGTCATTATTGTAATAGTGCAACGCGAATCCTCACGTTCATGTGAAATATTGAGAGCCTACAATGAGATGTCATTTGTCCCTCAACGTTATTGCACTTAACTACTGAACCTTTTTTGTTGCCTACGTTTTTTATGAAACAAGACTTCTCCTTGTAGTGCTGAAATAACTTTCTAAGCATAAGCTTCTTGAATTGTATATTATCTCTTAAGCGAGCTGCGAACGTGTATTGTGAGAATGGTCATTTGTTTGCCTGATAAGAGATGATGACAAGGATAGAGAACAAATTCATAGTATTCCATACCGTTCATTTACAATACTTGCTATCTCGACAAATTGTGATATTCTAATTTCGGTATAGAATCTTCATCAGCTATTTACTGCGATTGAAGTCGTTCAATGAACAGCCCTGTTAAACCATGCACCGGTCATTTGACTAGTACCAAACCGATCAATTCCATCCTTATACGTGTTTGCATAACCTAAACCAAGCGAAAAAACAGCAATTAATTCATCCTACAAGTTGCCTATTTCACTCCGACTTATAAGAAAACTTGTGACTGACTTACCTCGTTTAATACCTTATGTATGGATAGCACTGAGAGATACTGAATGAAGCACTCTCACATACTTCGCCTCTCTGCAATTAATTTCGTTGTTCTGCGACTGACTTCTTCGAAATGTGGATCCATGTCTTCTAGCTAAACATTCAACGTTTATTTTGGGATTGAGTAGGATTTCTTAGGGATTATAAGATAATTGCACTGAGATTTTTCTAATTTTACATCAAAAGAGTGGCTTAACTCTTTATATTTGTGCAGAATAAATTTCTTGCATTGGTCAAACATGCGACTGATGTCCACAATCCACTGTTCAGATCTATGTCATAGTTTTTTGAAACCTGGACTTTGTCTGTAAAAAGTTGATTTTATTTCACAAAAACTTATATAAAATGCTTTTGAAAGTTCGGCACAACAGCCATTTTGCTTGGAATTTCGGATGATTCTATGTGAAAGTTGTAAAAATGAGTGAAGTGAGGTTAGGCCATTGAGCCTGAGGAGAACCTGTTCCTCAATATCATAAAAATCGGAAATGTATGGCGTCGTAACATTTATGACAGGAAAGGAAAAACGCCTTTCTAAATCTTTACTACCTTCTAGCCTAAAGTAGTAGATAAACCATCAATTACTTTTTCATCGAACATAAATCCTCGGATTTCTAAATGTATTCCAAGTGTCAACGAAATATCTAAATTGTAATCAATTGAGTATAGAAAACATAATATAAAATCACTACAATATATATTTTCATATGCTTTGACGATTGGTATTTTAAATATAAATTATCGCTTAATGCTATATTAATTATTTAAATGCTGACAGCAGCCATAACGTTACGCTACGTTGGTGTTCAATTTCTACTTCGTCCGCCAGTATTTAACCTCAACACACAATCGATTCGGGTCAGTAACAACTTAGAAGGGACGTGGATGAGAAAATGACATACATTCGCCTATGTTTTCACGAATATTTGCATAGAAATTAATAGGTGATGTAGTGCAGTTTCAAGGACTAGTACTATCTTTGCGATCAATTCTAGAAGCACTAGTCCATTTTCCTTTCTTTAGATGAAAAAAAAAACCTCTAATTCATTCTAACAGAAAAACATCACAATCCATGAGTTCATATAATTCCACGATTGAAAAGAGCATTTTCTTGCGGATCGCTATGAAGAAGGTGGAAGCGCTAGGCGTTATCGAAAAACCTATAGAAAAACGAAACTCGTTTCTGTCGATGCTGGTTCCATCGCATATGAGCACGAAAAAAATCATTTGGAAGATCTGAAAAGTCAAGAAATGAAGAATCTATAGGATATACAACTTTTCAATCATTAGAAAATATCATGCAAAATAACGGCAATTGAATTTATAACAATTAGTTTTTCAATGAGAAGGAAGGAATGCGAAATAATTCTGATGAGTGTTTCCAGCTCTTAAATCTACACTGTCCGTTCGTCGCTACAAAAATACCGAAAATACAGAAATAATAAGAAATCGATTTTTTTGAAGTTTATTATTTTCGAGTTTTCGAACTGTGCTGTGTTCGCTATAGCCTTACATGTGAAAATATAACTTCTGAATTCATTCGGAAGGAGTACTATTGCAGGTGTATGTACATCATTGTCATCGGATAAAATTCAAAATATCAAGTTTGAATTGATTTTTTTTATTTTCAAATTTTTATTACACTTATAAACATGGCAATTTATAGCTAGCTCTGACGAAAGCTCTTTTCCATGAATCATACCTTATTTTCACGCCTCGTCCGTAAAAAACAATCCCATTGCACTCACTGCCAGTGATTTTACTTCGATTGCCTTGGCAGCACTTGACAGCATTCAACTATCTTCAAATGATCCACATCTCGTAACGAAGATTGAAGAGTTTCTTCTTCAGCCAATCTCTCCCTAATATTCTTTCATGTACAATCCTTACATCTTTTCTTCGTATGGGCGGGGCATATTCAGTCAGTAGCGCGGTATGCTGACGCGCATTCAGTCCCTGCTCGCCATTTTGGTACTGCTCATCTCTGATCCTGCCCAACCATACGATAGTGAATGCAAATGGAAAAGCAACATAAGTGGTTTGTGAATGTGTACTTTTTAATTTACTTGCCACAAAAAAGAAATTAGGGAGCATTAAAGTATAATTGATGACTAAATCAAACATTGATCAGCTTTTACTAGTGAGAAACTTTAAATTTAAATATCAAAATCTTCAATTTTTTTATGACATAAATTAAATGCTTTTTCCATCATTGAGATAAAAATTCGAGCTTTCTATAATGTTTTTTTAAAGACTGGGTTATTTGGCTTACATGTTTAAGAACAAAACTCCAATCGTTCTCTAGAACTGAGGAAATTTTCATAATTTTTTATGAAAAACACACCTAGTTAGTTTTAAAATAGGATATCAAGGGCTCCGAAATATACAAGCCGTTTTATATTTTACAATTTCGTTCTCGTTTGATTTTTCAAAGACGTTTTACCGTCGACTGCTCAACTACGCATTCATCTGGTCAATTTCGTTTCTTATTTACTACGAGAACTATAGTTATATGAAAAAATACTGCATTTATGCATCACATAGTAATTACAACTTTGCAAATATTACAAATTTTATAAGTGCATTTGAATGCTTCGAGTCGTTTGAACGTGTCGAGCTCAAATAATCACTTACAAACACTCGTTGATGATTCGCTTCCTCATATATATCGACAATAACACGTCAGTTTTCATGGAGTAACGATCTCATTTCTTCTCTTGTTGGTAAGCTGGTCACAATTCGCTTCGACCTCTTCGGGAGGTCTTTTGTTTCCTCGCCACACATCACTATGCATACAATTATGTCCTCTCAAAATAGGTTGCGCAGTGCAAAAACTATTGTATGGCCTGCGCAAGCTGCGTGAAGATTATCCCCTATATTATTATTATAATGTCGATCACAATTTTTCCTGCGAAAATCAAAAGCCGATTGGCTTTATTTATTTTTTTCACGGAAAAATTTTTATCAGGTAACTGCAATGAATGGGACACCGCTGCATAAATAACTCATTTACCTAGCCAGCAATATGTCATCGGACTCAACGAGGATTTTTCTAAAACGTTATTTTTATACTGCTCATATAGTATATAACTGTATTGAAACAGGACTGAATTCAATTGTACCACACCTATTCAGGGTTAGAATAAAGGGAAATGTCATACAACAACCATGTACATAATTAAGATTTGATATTTCCTATAGGAACGCTTTTTCGAATCACTCGTTTCTTTCAAGATATTGCTGACATTGCTCATCATAAATATCAAGTACTCGAAGAGTGCCTGTTTTATAAACTCACAAAAGATGCTGACCAAATGCAAGGCTAGTTATTTTGTAATATGTTATGTTGATTTGATGAATACGATTTACGACTTATTCGTAAATTTCACCGTCAACAAAGCTTTTAGGGAAAAGTAACGCTCTCATGCTCTTACCACCAACAGTAGCAGCTGGAGAAACCTTAGATGTACAGGTTCTACATGTTGCTGTAAGGCAAATGTGGATGGTAGGTGCTATTTACAATTTTTGTAATTTATTTCTATACTTTATGACGCTCTTACGCTATAGCATTTCAATCACCATTCAAAGACGTTGTTCATACTTGCTTACTACCTTTCTATTACAGAACGAGGTTTTCAAAGAAATGAACATCAACGGCTATTTGAAGCTGGTCAGGTTTTATTTCGTTTTCTCTTTTTCGAACAGTTATTGTGATCAAAAGCGGTGGCTCCAATTTTATCACTGAGTCGTGCAGAAACAATACATTATAAGGGTAGTGAGATTGATTGCACGCGAGTGCTAGTTGAATAAACAGATCTTAAGGGAGGACTGAGTGGATGGAGAGTGGATACAA